>PVIJ01004674.1:0-114153 GCA_004024925.1 Scalopus aquaticus | reverse complement strand
GAGAGGGTTCACCAGAGACAGAGTGGGGAGCAGAACAGGCAGATCGATGGAAATACACTGCTGAGGGGAGCAGCGGGCGAGGCAGGAGAGGTCTGCAGCACCATGCGGGATTCTCCCTGGCTGGGCGTCGAACTCACATCTCGTGCTGCCGACAGCTCCACAGCGTAGCACTACACTGCTGCGCCACGAGGGAGGCCCACCATACATTATTTTCAACTAAACTAATAACAAACCCTTTAAGTCTGACTGTAGAGTTGGGGCTACCAAGGGGCAAAGGAAAGGGTGGAGAGGAGGGTGTGGAAGGGTCCACTGGACTGTGATGGGGGACTGAGGGTGTTCCGGTGGTGGGTAGAGTGTGGTAACATACATGTGAACAGTTGTGATCTATACTTCCGAGTCATATGCAGTCTTGTAAACCAATACTGCCTCAATAAAAATCAGTCAATCAATAGAGAAAAAGGCTTTTGTAAGTCTTATTTTCATCTCCTTAAATTTAAGAAGCCTGCTTTTTATTTTAAGTTTTCATTTGTCCTTTGATCTCATCATTTTCGTTGTGATGTGCTTTAGATGTGACTTTATATTTGCCATCCTTTGGTTTCATACTACTTAAATTTGTGCCTTGATAACAACATAGAAAAATAATAAGCATTGTCTCTTGAAATATTCCTCATTCTCTCTTTTCCCTTCTTCTGGTACTATAGTGGTATGTATTTAGACCTTTGTCATCATGTCCCATATGTGATTTACATTCTCATATTTCCATCCTTTCGTATCCATCCCTTTATGTTACTCTAGATGTTTTCTTCTGCCTCTTATTCCAGTTCACCAATTGTCTCCTTGGATACATCTAACCTGCTGTTAAGGTGGTAATTCTATCTGTTGTATTTTCAGTCCTAAATTTGTGTTCATTTTCTAGTTTCTAATTCTTTGTAGTATTCTCCATCATATCATTTAATTTCTTAATTAGATACATAGTACTTACTTTAAAGTCTGTGTTTGATAATGCTATTATCTAAGTCTGTTGTGGTTTTGTTTTTATTGTCCTTTTTACCCTTCTAAGTCTTTTATTTTTATCATATTGTATGCTTGCTTATGTTAGACATTGTCTGTGAAAAATTTATATACAGTATAGGTCTCTGTTTGATATTACCTTTTTCTAGAGAGGATTTTTTTTTCCTTCTTGCTGATAGTTAACATTGTTTCATATTACCTTAATTCAGTCCAGAACTGGATAGATTTGAAGGTTAGCTTTAGTATTTACGTGGGTTTTTCTATTTCTATTTTGTCCTTACTGCTAGTTTTTTGGGGTAAAGGGCGGAGTTCCCAATTTAATGCTTGAGGTTTTGAAAGAATCTGTCTTTCTTGGCAGGGTCTGTAAACCAACTTTTGTTTCCAGTCCTGTAAGATTCCTTAAAGCTCTTCTCAGACAACAATTCCTAATTTAGAATGTCTAGAACAAAAAAGGATGCCTAATGTAAAACTGTATTTTCTTGTTTTTTTTTTCATTTTTGCCCTCATTGTTATTCATGAAAGAAGGATGACTGAAACAAGCTAATCCAAAATTGACTCTGCCCAACCTTTTTGAGAATTTGGAGGTACCAGATCCTAAAGAAATTCTATAGAGTATTTAATCAACATACTGTAGAAAGGTTCTTGGCGCCTTCCTTCTGCTGTAGTTCCTTTTCATCCTTTGACCAGGTATCTTCCCTCTACCTAGTCCTCTTACTCTCCCAAGATCATTCAATATAATGTACAGACCTGAATTATAAAATTATAATTTTAATTATAATATTTCAATTGAGTTTGTCAGTTTGTTAGTAGGCCTTTCTTTCTTTTACTCTCTCCCCACATAAACTTAATGTCTTGATTTCTTCAAATGGATTATCTTGTCCTTTATTATTTCATTCCTTTCCAACTCCCCCATTTAACTCATTGCCCTGGATCACATGGGCATAAAAAACTTAAAGTGTAATTTCTTTATCTTGGCATTTATACCTTTTCTACTCTGATACCTACTTAACCTTTGCCTTCATCCATTCCCCATCACTCTTTACACTATGATCTGGACTACTTAAGGTTCACCATACATACCCATTTATGTCATCTCTGTTCTTCTACTTACATCTCCCCCTTCTGCCTGAAATGCCCTACCCTACACATGCTGTACACCTTCACATATACCTTTGTCATTAAATTAAAATCTTTCACTATTTAGTTAAAATTTTGTCTTCTCTACTATGAAAACTTTCCTTCTTCTTCTCCCCCAAGAAAGGCAAAAACTAATCTCCCTAATGCTCCTCAACTCATTGCATATAACACTCTTAATAGACTTTACCGTATGTAAAATGGTTTCCTCCCATAGCCAAAATGTGAAGGCCATGACAGCTGGAACTCTTTCTATAAAGCTTTGTATTCCTGGCAACTAACACAGTATATGGCACATACTTCCAGATCCCCATCTGTCCTGCCCACCCCAAAGTAATAATCTGTACCTTTGGGTAAAATTATAGAAAGAGAGGATAGTAATACTGAGTGTGTAAGTCCATAGCTTTGTGTTTATACAAATTCTTTCTCTTTTGTTGCTAGATGAAAATACAAGACTTGACTTTTAGTGACAGAAGTTTTATCCACCCCTGTGTATCTTCCACTTAATAACTTTTAAAAAATTAATCATTCCTCCCAACATTTTACTATCCTATTCTTCCCTCTCACATTTAGCACCAGAGCAACACCTAAAAGCAGGAAACAGAAGATTAAAAGTTTAAGCTAAGTATTTTTTTTACTAGTTACAGAAATGTAGTTGTTTAGGAGTATCTTTTTTCTACATAGATGATGCCATCGACTGTAAAGGGATTTGGGGATAACACAATGAACTTTACATTTTTGAAAGTCATGTTTGTCTAGAATTTCTATAAATCTTTCTTCTGAACTTAATGTCTGTATCAAATATGTCAGCCTTGTTTATGATAGGAGACTCGTTTATGTTAAGGCTGATTTTCTTTTTAATAACTCACAGTAGGAGTCCTGAACAGTTGCCTTTTATTCAGGTATCAAGAATTGCAAGCTGTCAATTTGTCTATCCCTATTTTAGATTGATACAGCATACATGTTTCGTAGTCTTTCAGTATAGTTCCTTATTTTAAAACCTCTTCGTGGAACATTTTAGAAAATAATATAATCTTCTTTAAGTTTAAAACCTCATCTTAAAAGCCACAGGTGCCTTTGTATTTTGTATATTTTCACACTTGGTGGGCATCTAGATCCTTATTTTTATTGCCTCTGTGCAGTGAAAGACATAGTCGGGATTTTTCCTGAATTTATAGTTTTTTTAAATCATCTTTTAAACATTGGGTTTTTTTTTTAAATAGGGTACTTACAGGAAAAGTAAGTGAACCCCTGCAAAAAGTAAATAAATTTTAAGTTACTTCAATTTCCTTAGGGTACATGTTAAGCCATTTAACTGTTGCTGTTCTTATTCTCTGATAATAGACTCAGTCCACAAATATTTACTAACTTAGGTATACCTTTTATTTATAAAGACCAGTGTCATTGAAATATGAAGTCTTAAGTAATAGTGCCCCTGTCTTCAAGTTCCATACACTGTTCAGGTGAGGCTGAACACTATATGCAGAAACTATTGTTTATTGAACACTATACTATCTTTTATTGAGATAAAGCAGGGAACAAGAATGATGGTGTCCTTGAGGTCTGTGCCCTCAAAGAGTTAGCAGTTTCCATAAGGAGAGGTGTATATACTTACATGTAAATAGGGAAACGTAGAGATGTAGAAACAGCTGACTCTTATCTATGACTAGGATGAAATAAGTGCAACAATGAGAGAATGAAGAAAGTACTCCCTGGATGCCTCCTGGGGAAGGCACAACTAATCTGAGCTAGGGAAATAGGGAAACAACAGTGGAAGGAAGTGTTGCTTAGCTGGCCTTGAAACATTAACAGAATTTTAAAATGATAGATAGGAGTAGTTAGGGCATTTGTGCACAAGGAAATTCATCACTAGTTTTATTTTTATTAATTCTTCTCTTGGGTTTTTCAATAGTAAGCTAAACTAGCTAATAAGCAATGTCCTAAATTTCTTTTAAAAGTCAGGATTTGGCACTATATAATTAGGGGACTAAGGATTCTAGAAATTCTTGAGTTACCAAGGAAGAACTCGCCCTCTAAAGACCTTAGACCTCTTTGATTTGGTAGTTACTTTTTTTTTAATATATATTTTTATTGTTATGTCTTTTACATTTTGTATTCCCCTTGGGTAGCCCACCACCAATTCACCCGTGTTCCATCTCCATGGTCCCTTGTGTTCTTTTCTATTCCATTTTGTGCGCTTTTCCTCCACCCCGCCCCCCGCCTGCCCCCCGCTGAGTGTCTCTCTCCTATTTGGTTTCCCTATAGTCCTGTTATAAATGAAACCATTCGATATTTTTCTTTTTCTTTCTGGCTTATTTCACTGAGTATGATCCCCTCTAATTCCATCCATGTCCCTGCAAATTGCATGTGTTTATCTTCTTTGAATGCTGAATAGTATTCCATTGTGTATATGTACCACATCTTCTTGATCCAATCATCTATTTTTGGACATCTGGGTTGCTTCCATACCTTTGCTATTGTGAACAGTGCCGCAGTGAACATACGGGTGCATGTATCCTTTCGGATTAGTGTTTTTGTGTCCTTTGGGTAAATTCCCAAAAGTGGGATTGCTGGGTCGTATGGAAGCTCCTTGTGCTTTCAGAAATGATTCTCACTAGGTGGCTCTAATAATTCTCATCTGCAGCCAGTTACATAGGGAAAAACGAATATAAAAGGCTCTGATCTTTAGTAAAAGGGCTCTGATTCACTTTGGGAAATCTTCCCCTCCTTCCTATTTCTCTCCAAGTAGACTGTACATTATACTTGGTATTTCATAAATGCTCATTTTCAAGAGATCTTATTTTCACTGGCTTGTCTCAAAAATCCAATGCAAATACTTTCCCCCCTCAGCTAACAACGTAAGTACATTCTAAACTCTGACCCCACCTCAGGGAAACTTGGTCATGTTCAGAGTATTAACTTTGTATTTTCTAGAAAGTATATTAAAACATCTTCTTTTGACACAAGGAATTTCATTGAAACAGCTGGTCGTGCTAGGTTCTTATTTCCATTCTTGAGCCATATTGCTGCTGGAGGGACAGATGAGAAAGAGCAGTGAACAGACCTTGGAGCTTTATGTGGAGTCCCAGGATATGCTCAAAAAGCATAATGCCAAGATGGTGGCACAGGAAAACTGGTGTGCATGCCTATGGATCATTTTCTTGTGCTGTATCCTAACTGAATATCTAAGTACCAATTGGCTTGTAATTCATTTTTTTTAAATTTTCATTTTGTACTTATGAAGATGTCCTTACCATTTCTAACATGTCTTGTTTTTATTTTCTCTATAAAATTACCTCACCTTTCTGATCTTCACTAAATAAGTAAAACTAGTCTCATGCATCTGTTTCCTTTTGTAGATTTAGAAGGCTATGTACAAAGCTGCTTTTTTTTGCTTTCATTATTTGTGATCATGTACATGAAATATTGTATGTGTTCATATACTTGAATCAGTACTGTTGTTGTATATTTCTGTGGTGAGTGGTTGTCCCTTTTAAATCTCATCAAAACATTGACAGTCTCACAACTATACATTTGTTTTATTCTGCTTTCTTTTGCATCTCCTCAAGATTTGGTGACCAGATAAATTAATATGTCAATTAAGTTCTTCAGCACGAAAGACACATAAGGCAGTAATATTGTTAAAATACAGAATTTGGTAGTGGAAAAGAGCATTTAGTAATCTTGTGGTAAGTTTGTTAGTTGGCATAATTTCTCATCTAACCCTTTTCTCTCACTTTCTTGGGTATAACCCAATCCTTGGGTTTTTCAGCTCTTAAAGACAGCCTAAACTATGGAATGCTTCAAACCCTTTTTTATAAATGTCTAAACTATCTAGAAGACATAAAGAGAACAGTCAAAAATAATAGAACTCATAAGTTCTGGCCTGGAATTCTGATCAAGGTCGTTTGACCTCAGCTCAAGTATGCCATCATGTAGTCCATGCTGTCCATTCATTTTTTAGCAACTCAGCAAATTCCAACTTTCAGGAAATGTACTAATAGTTTAAGAATATGCGGTATAGTCTTTTTTTAGGTCTGATAATTACTGTTAAAATTTCTGAGGGGCCTACGGTGTTCATATTGTATTGATACTGCATTGTTTAATCTGTTGCTAGTATTCTGTCATTTATATACTATTGTGTGCTTATATTCTTTCAAATCTCATAATTATTGACTTTAATGTCTTTTAGATTCAATATTCCTAAATTATGCTACAATCCCTATGGGAACTAGAATAAGTTATTAGAGCCTTGCAAATGCATTTGACTGTTGCATTCTGTTGTTTTTTTCGTCCATTGATGGCCAACAGCTTCAGCTGCTGAGCAGTGGAGAAGCCTAAACCTCTAGGGCCCATTAGATTTAACTTGTTTACTGCCTTGATATCTATATGTTAAATGACAAGAGAGTTCAGGTTATTGAATAATTTAAAATTCAGCTCTAATTGGTGTCATATGACCTGGAAAAGGCCATGGATGACGCCAGGAGCATGCTGTGAATTTCTTATAAATAATTCATAAATTAGATGATTCATTTGCCTGGATGTCTTGCTAAAATGCAAAAGTTTGTAAGTTATAACTGATGGTATAACACCTGTAAGTATTTAGTTCATAATGCTGGAAGGTAATCTACCTTGATGATCGTCTAGCAAAATCTGCCAGTATAGGAGAGTTAATTGCACTAGGGAGAATGAACATTTATTTGGGATGAGACTTTGGCAAACCATACAGTGCAGCTGTTGCATTACGTGGCTTCTGTCAGCTTGACAACTGGTCCGTGTAAGCCCAAATTTAAAAATGCAGTAGGTCGTTCTGTGCCTTATTTCACATTAACTCCAAATGTTTTGGGTAATGCAGTGACCTGCTCCAAACTCAGTAGTTTAGGTTTAGAAATATTTATCTAGGTCTTGAATTAATTGTGACTTTTCAGTAAAATAAAAAGCAGAGGGGAGATTTTTGAAGTTATAAAATTGAGATTTTTATTCTCATAAGACTACAAGTAGGAATTATTCTTCCTAGATAGGAAATCATTATTTGCCACCAAAGAAAAGAGAATACCATTAAGACCTATTGGTAGCACTGGCTACTTCTGTGGTTAATGCATAAATGTGTTATGAATAATCATTTCCTAATCATGCAAAGTAAATAACCTGTTGTAAGAAATAATTACTAGTGTAGGTCACATCTCTTCTTATGACTCCATAGCAGAGAGTTGGTCAGGCCTTAAAAGTGATTTACAGAAAATTATAAAATATCACTATTTACTTGGTGGTGGTATTTCACAAAGCAATACTGCAGTAGTTCTTTGTTAAACTTGAAAATATGTGTAAACTCATAAATATGCCTTAAGAATGACATGTAATGTGTTTATTTATGTTTATGCATGTGTTTAAACACTTGTGTGTGCATACATGTATGTAAGAGATCATATCATGCATGCTTATAATATAGACATCTTTATCTTTTTTAAAAACTATCATATTTTAAAGGAAAGAGTCAGAAAACCTTCTTCCAACTCAGAAAATTACTTTTAATATATTTGAAGATCTTTTTCCTCTCTAAAATTTTTTTTAATTTAGAAATTTTTTTTCTTTTCAGAAGAAAGATATTTTCTTCTGCATTCTTTTCTGCTAAAATCATTCTGTTCACTTCTGATTCACAAATATAATGCAGATTAAAGAAATCAGACACAAAATAATGTGAAGCATATGGTTCCATTTATACTTAAAAAATAAATGAGTAAAATTGAACTCTGGTATAGGTATTTATGCAGGGAACTGTTAAAGAAGTTATTCCCATTAAGTTAGGCTAGTCATTCTCTTTAGCAGGAGGGGAACATAAGAGTCTTCTGCATAGAGCAGTGTTCTGTTTTTTGGATGATAGTTAAATGAGTATTGCCTTGTGATTGTTCACTGAGGTGATAATATTTGTTTTGTGCACTTTTCCATGTTTATTGTATTTTACAATAAATAAGTTTTTTAAAAAAATGTACACCATGAGGTAATGGAAGGACTAAGATTTTAAAGTGAGACATGTCCCCATGTTTCACATTATAGTGTTGGGAAAGTTGCATTGATTCAATGAATTTCATTTTCTCATCTGTAAAATGTAATTATAAGAACCACCTTACAGCGTTGTTAAGAATTATGGGTTCAGGGGCCTCCCTGGTGGCGCAGCAGTTGAGCGCTGCGCTGTGGAGCTGTGGCAGCGTGTGGTGCGGGTTCGATGCCCAGCTGGGGAGAATCCCACATGGTGCGGCAGACCTCTCCTGCCTCACCCGCTGCTCCCCTCAACAGTGTATTTCTGATCTGCTTGTTCTGCTCCCCACTCTGTCTCTGGTGAACCCTCTCGCCTCCCCATGCCTCTGGCCTGTACCCCAGCTTGTATAAAAAAAAAAAAAAGAATTATGGGTTCAATATGTAAAACATTTAGCATAGTACGTAGTAAATTCTGAGTTATGAACAACCAAAATGAAAAGGTGTTCTAGGAATATTTTCTGCATTCTTTGGCCAGTGAAGATGACCTTTTAGAGCCAGGTTCTCTCATCAGGAATAATTTACAAAAAGCATTTTCCTTTACCTTCATTTTTTTTTCTTAATTTCTCGTCTTCAGTTCTTAAAAATTATTTAAAGGTATTGGTTTCAACAGGCACTTCACAGAAAAAAAAAAAGTCCAATAAGCATTTCTGCAACATCATTACATATCAGGGAAATATAAAATAAACCACAATGAGATTCCACTGTATAGCTAAAAATAAAAGCATCTACACTACCAAATGTTTTTGTGAATCTGAAGCAAATGGGGCATTTTTACTTTGCTGATGCAGATATAAAATAGAGTGACCACTTTAGAAAACATATTAACTGTTTAAAATAAAGGTAAGCATGCCTATTCCAAGAGAAATAGATGTAGATTTCTTTAAAAAAAAAAAACTTGCATAGGAATATTCATAGCAGCTTTACTATTAATATCAATAGCTGTAAACTAAAAACAACCCAGTCCAATAAGTGAATGGATAAACAAATTTTGTTATAGTAATACAATGAAGTACTATACAATAAAAAATAACAATCTATTGATAGCAAAAACAGAGAAGTCTGAAAATTATGTTGAGCTTAAGAAAACAGGCACAAAAGAGTAACAAACTATGATTCCACTTATATGAAGTTCAACATAAGCAAAACTAATCTATGATCATAGAAGTCAGAATAATGTTTTCCCCTGGAAGTATGAGAGGGTGATATTGACTAGAAAGGGGACAAGGAAACTTTCCAGGGTAATGGGCTGCTCTGTAACTTCTGGGTAATAATTATGTGGATATATGCAATGTAAAGTTTCATCAGCTGAACACTTAAGATCTGTGCATTTTACTACATATAAATTATGCCTCAAATATCTATTGGTTTCTGGGCCTCCCTGGTGGCACAACAGGTTAAGCGCGGCTCTGTGAAGCTGTCAGAGCCACTGCAAACTAGTTCGATACCCGGCCAGGGAGATTCCCACATGATGCAGCAGACCTCTCCTGCCTCGCCCACTGCTCCCTTCAGCAATATACTTCAGTCCATCTACCTGTTCTGCTCCCCACTCTGTCTCTGGTGAATCCTCTCACCACCCCCCACCTCTGGCCTGCACCCAGCTTGTATGCATAAATAAATCTTTTAAAAATATATCTCTTGGTTTCTGAACTAATGTTGTCTATCTAAAAAATTCATTTCAAGTCCATATGTTTGGGGCAGCAGTTTGAGATTTGTTCTTAATTTTAGCTTTAGTTAAAAGAAGTTGTCTATGTAAATATTACAAATAAAGAATGGAGCAGCTCCGGAAGGAAAAGCACATCTGTTTCATTCAGGCCCAGTGTGACTTCCATGTATCCCAGAGGCAATATTTGTCTTAATTCCACTAGTAAAACAGCTTAATTTCTTATATTCAGACTCTAACAGGGAGTTTCCTATTTCTCCCCTCTTCCTCTTCCTTACTAGCATATGATTCAGTCTAATCTTGTATTCTAATTTTCGCTAGTTACTATGACCCACACATGAATTTTAATTCTTCTGCTGAGCTGATATATCAGTCCATAGTTACTGAGAATGTTCTGTGTGCAAGCCCAGTGCTATATAGATAGTGGAGTCAGCATAGCCCCTGACTTAAGAGTTGTCAAAGAATTATTGAGGATAAGTCAGTGATAATAGTAGTGGTAATTATAATTGGAAACACTTTTTTGAATACTAACTTTATGTTAGGACTATCCAAAACACTTTATGAATTTTCGTCTAATCTCAACAGCAACCCTAAGATGCAGTGCAAATGTTGGTATAAAAGACTGCCATCTTTTTTAATGGAGAAAGTTTGTCTTTCTTCTCTATTATCTCAAGCAGTTCAACTCTGGGCTAACTTGCAAACCTCACTGTAGCAAAATAAAGTTAGTAACTGAACTCCTTCTCTTTAGAAGACACTTTAAAGATCTGTTGTCACTGAGCTTGCCCCTTGGATCTCTCCCCCCCAATACCTTTTCACAACATACACACACACTGTTCTTGAGAGAAGTTTGAGTAAATGTAGGGATTTTTTTCCATTTGTTAACCAGCACCCTTATACATTGGTGTCCTTGGTAACTACCCATCAGTCCCATTCAGTTTTGAGGTAGATGCTGTTTTTAATCCCTGTTTTACTGATGATGAACACGATGCTCAGGCAAGTTGAGTAATGCACTGTTAGTTTTTTTATAATAAATTACTAACAAACTTACCCATTTAAAAAGTACATGTTATCTCAATTTTTATTGGATGATGGGTGGCACACCTTCGAGTCCTTTACTCAGTGCCTTAGAAGACTGCAGTCAGGTGCCAGGTGGGTCCTTGCTACATGACCCCCTTTATTGGCCCTCCCACAACATAGCAACTTATTTCTTCAAGGCCGGCAACAGAGTTTCTGACCTGGAGAGAGCACCAGTCCTTCCTTAAAGGGTTTATCTGACTAGATCTGGCCCACCTAAGATAATCTCTCTTTTTATTAACTCAAAGTCAACTTATTAGGAACCTTTGTTACATTAATAAAATACCTTTGTCATATAATGTAGCATAATCACAGGATTAATATCCCATAATATTCTTAAGTCATACCCACACTCAATTGGGAATAGATGTGGTTTCTGAATTAATGTTGGCTCCCAGGATGGCTACATCAAGGGAATGGAAATCTTGAGGACCATCTTAGAATTCTCATTCCCAGTGAGCAGTTACCCAGCAGGTCATTGGTAAAATAGTGTCATCTTGGAGCATAGCAAGCACCAAAATCATTACGCTGTACTGCCTCTCAGTGACAAAAAAAAAAAAAAAAGTTAACTACTTACCCTAAAATTTTTAGATGAATTCCAAATCCCTGATTTTTTAAAATTATTTAATACTCAGTGCCATTAAAATTAGTATAGTGTTCCTTAACATTTTAAGGGACAAAAATGAGAATATAAAACAATGCATACTTGCTCTCTACTATTGTTAGTAATACATGGATTAGAAAGCATGATGGTGCAATATAGTTGGTTTAAATTTCTGGTTGTTTTTGAAAAAAGTTATATTTTGTATTTTTATATTTAGTTTACTTTTTTATGAAAATATAATAAAAGTTCATACAGTTTGAATGATGTGATTTTGGATCTCTTAAAAATTTATCACTTTTAAAGTATATTAATTTTTTATATAATAGTTTACATACAAAGTAGCAGATGATAAATAAGTATTATTGTTGACAGTAAGTGCTATGGAAGTTCAGAATAGGAGATATTAATGTAGACTACAGTTTTCCTTTAGGTATAAAATAGTTTAAATTTTTATGAGGGCCACCATGGTAGCCTAGGGATAAGTCTCAGGGCTACCACTGCTACCACCTGAGTTCCATCCCTAGCCAGGGATCTGACCCACATGGTGCAGCAGACGTCTCCTGTCTCTCCTGCTGCTTCCCTCAGCAGTGTATTTCAGCAAATCCCCCTGTTCTACTCCCCACTCTGTCTCTGGTGAATCCTCGCAGCCCTCCATACCTCTGGCCTACTCCTCAGTTCTCCTACACAAAAATTAAAATAAAATTTTAAAAAATCATGAGGTAATTCTTCAAAATTCATCATAAATTTTGCCCAGAAAGCTAATTCTGTAGCTTGTCATCTGCTCAGTGTATGTCTTCTCTGAAGGGGACCAAGTCTTTTCTCCAAATATGGCTTGTTTTCATTTAAATGTAAATCCTTTAATACTGCCTTAGAAACTCACTCAGAATCTTAAGAATCACTGTAATAGCCCTCTTCTGTCATAGAATAGGAAACATGATGTTGCTGTATGTTTCTGTTGATACCTTTTAACAGTCTATTATTTTCAACTACTGCAAAGTAAATTAGTAAAATATTCCTACTTCTCTTAGGGGGTCTCAACTTTTCATTCATTTTGTCTCCAGAACAGAGAACTGTCTCAACTGTTTATAAATTAGTTCTTATTTAAAAAGAATTTTTGGTAGATTGAATAATGGCCACCAAATATGTTCATGTACTAATTCCTGTAACCTGTGAATGTCATTTTGTATAGCCAAGGGACTTTGTATGAAAGAGATTTTACAGATGTACTAATAATTAAGGATTTAGAGATGAGGAGGCTATCCAGAATTACCTAAGTGATTATAATCAAAACCGTTCTTATGAGCGAGACACATGAGAAGGCAGATGCCCCATGATAAACCCAGTGGATCTGAGTTTGGTTCCAAATTAGCAGCATCAGCATTACCTGGGGACTTGTTAAAAGTGCAGATTCTCTGCCTCTGCTCCAGACCTGCTAGATTGGAAACTCTGGTGTTGAAATTTAGCAATTTACACTTAACCAGCCCATAATGTGAATCTGAAACATGCTAAAGTTTGAGAACCACTGATTTAGACAAAGTTTTTTTTCTCCCTTCTTACTAGAATGGGCCTGTTGCTAAAATGCTGGGAAAGCTCTCTCTGTGGTGTCAATGTAATTTGCAACTGCTTCCTTTCTGCTTGAGTTCTATCATAGTATAATCACTTGAACAACTTAATTGAAAAATCACTTACATTTCTTGCTGAAGTTAAATCTATTTTGTATTTAAATAACCACTTTTGATTAGTCAGATTTTGTTAAAAGTGGTTGGTTTTATCTGTATGCTGTAAATATGTTTTTTTAAAATTCATCAAATTTCTAGCAGTAACTAACATCCTACTCAGTATTAGGTAAAATGTTTTATGTCAAATCTTGTGCTTATAACGACCAATTGAAGGTTATTTGACGTGACTGAATAGATCTCTTTGCTCACTGTTTAAAATCAAACATTTTTAAAAGATATTAACATCTAAGATTTTGTCTTTTATTTGCAACTCGTGACATCTTGCTCAAGTAGCATATAGCAATACTTTCTTTTTCTCATCCTTATAGATTTGCTGAAATGTAGAGTGCTTGAAAGTGGGTATAGTTTTATGTCACATATCTGTTTAGCTATATGAATACTATCTTTTTTTAAGAAAACAAAACAACAGCCTTGTTTTGGTAAACATAAATAATTGATTACTTAAAAGAAAGAACTACTTTCATTGTGCTCTTATTTGACAAGTGATATTTGGGTTCCATTTAGGTATCCAATAAGAAAAGTACTCTTCAGTCTTCATCTATGGAACTGGAAGATTCCTACTTGCGTGTAGCCAAACCACAGACTTATCAAACCAAGCAGGGGCATAAATCTGCCAACCCGGAGGCAGCTTCAGAATCCTTATTGGAGCTTAGGAATAATTCTTTGAAGCCAGAAGTCCTTAATTATCCCAAAGAGGACCTAGACAGGGTACTATCAGAGAGCAGAACATGTAATTGTGGATCCCCTGGCAAAAAAATAGTAGATGCAGTCCCTACAGAGAAGACTCCACGGGAGGACCTGAAAATGAAGGAATGTCCATACCTTAAGCATACTCTATCTAGTCAGTGTTATGGTCATAGGCTTTTTGAAAGTGCAGATCATGTTCATGAGAGCTATCCTACAAATACAGCCTCTCAATATTCCAAGACACACCTGGAATCATGCAGTTATTGTGGGCTTTCATGGGCATCTCTGGTGCATGACCGAGGGGCACTGCAGCCTAGTGAAGAAACTGATGTCAAAAAGCAACTTTCAGAAGATAGAAGACAGCAACTTATGCTTCAGAAATTGGAACTGGAAATTGAAAAGGAACGCCTTCAGCATCTGCTAGCCCAGCAGGAGACAAAGCTTCTCCTAAAACAGCAGCAACTTCATCAGTCTCGACTGGATTACAATTGGTAAGTACTGCCTATTTGTTCAGCAATGTCTATAGCTTGCAGAACACAGTGTATGTGTTATCATAATAGATGTGTAGGAACAGAGTTCTTGGGATCTTAACTTGTTCAAAATGCACAACTGTAACTACTCAGTAAATTCCATTGTCTTCCTTGGACGGCTTAAAAGATTACCTCGTTTTCCAATATGTTACCTCATAATATCTAGTTTCTGATCAGTCCAGTATAATTTTTGCTGGATTCCCAAGACAATATTTTTAAGTGTTATTATATACAAAGTGTTATTAAGTGTTATTATACAAAATTCTTTGCTATTTTATGTTACTGGAGAGAATATTAAACAATAAGTAAAAACTTGAAATTTCAGGATGTGGAGTGAGATTGTGATAAACTGATTAGCAGTCATCATTCCTTATTTATGTCTACCTACTATAATATAGCAAATGAGAACCCTTTAAATTCAACCTTTTCTGATCACACAGCATAACCTAATCAGTCACCAAAATTTACAAGCTTACCCACATTTAGACTGTTGTTCTCCTAATAATTCTTCCCAAATGACAGTGTTCTAAAAGCCGATTTTCTATTTTGGTATTATAATTTGTTTGGCTTATTCAAACAAAATTAGTAGTAGGAGTATGGCCATTTCCTCCTTAATCAAATTTACCATTTCCCCTTTGTACACATTCTTATTAGATACATACGTTCTATACAGATGTGTGTGTGTGTGTGTGTGTGTGTGTGAGAGAGAGATATCTATATATGTGTGTATATATTGATATGTATATATAGATATATCTACTGTACTATACTAGTTTATATACTAGTGTTTTCTTTGGCTTCTTCATTTTTTTTCACTTATAGATTCTGCCTAATATTTTTGAAATTCTGACTGATTTGAAAGCTCCCTCTTGACATTTCCTTAAGTATAATGCTTATTTTTCTTGGAACCAGAAGTGATCTTCCTTCTTCGCTTTAGTCATTGTTCTGTCTTCATTGTCAAAACTTGGACGTTTTTTGAGTACCTGAATATGAATCCTCTTACAATGAGGTTGTCACCAAAGACCAAAATGTCGCTTTAGTTTTTTTACTCCACTCTCTTATGGTTCAGTGAATATGTTTTCTCTCCTGAGAACTTCATTCAACAAACATTTATTGAATGTCTATGATATGTAAAGAATGATTCTAGGCACTTGGGATATAAAAATGTGTTCTTTAAAAGGGCACAGTCTAGAGGGGAGAATGAATAATTTTAGAATATGTATCATATTAATTTGGACATTGTAGTGTTAAATAATTCTGCATAATAATAATAAAGTCTTATTATTATCTTGATTTTCCTAGCTTAGATGAAAGCCATGAAACACAGCTTTTGAAAAAGTATTGTATATGTATAAGTTACAGAAATCTAAACATATTCAAGGGGTTTTATAAACAATAATTACAGATTGACAAGAAGTTGCAAAAATTGTAGAGGTCAATGTACTGTTCACCCAGTTTCCTCCAATGCTTACATCTTACGTAACTATGATACAAAATCAAAACCAATAAATTATATTGATACACTGTGTGATTTACTTGGATTGATTTTTTTTAAAATATTGAACTAACCTTGTATTCCTGGAATAAATACATTCAGTCACAGTGCAAGTCTTTTTTGTATATTATTGAATTCTAATACTGATATTTTGTGAAAAATATTTATACCTATATTGGTGCGAGATATTGGTCTATGGTTTTTTTGGACTTTCTCTGGTTTTAGTATCAAGGTAATTCTGGCCATGTTTGTTTCATTCACTTCTTTATTTTCTTCTTTCAACTTGACTTGTATTTATCTTGCTCATCTTCTTTCTAGTTTCTTAAGGTAGGAGCTTGTATTATTGACTTGATTATTGACTAGAGACTTTTCTTCCTTTCTGCTAGAAGCA
Organism: Scalopus aquaticus; assembly: GCA_004024925.1. Classification (NCBI taxonomy): domain Eukaryota; kingdom Metazoa; phylum Chordata; class Mammalia; order Eulipotyphla; family Talpidae; genus Scalopus; species Scalopus aquaticus. Next base: position 97,792 of record PVIJ01004674.1, on the reverse strand, counting down.
GTTAGTGCTATCAATTTCCCTTCCAGCACTATTTTAGCTATGTCTCACAGATTTTTATATATTCACTTACTCATGTGTAACTTTATCATTTATGAATTATTTGAAATTCAACCTTTTACACATTAGTGTCATATGCCAAGAGTATCTATCTCAAATGAATCCTCCTAATACATATTTATTGTGCCATTTCTGAACCTTAAAACTCTTAAATAATTTTCTATTAGATTTTGTTTTTCAGCCTAGTATTAAAAGCATTTTATAACTTGCAGTCCCTTCTCTACCTATTTGCCTCTCTTTTTCCTCTGAAATATTTTTTTCAGTCGTTTGTCTCCTTAAGATCTTTTCAATATGCCATTCATAGTGCTTCTGATTAACATACATTTTTTTCTGATTGAAATATGTTCACTTTACTTTTCTGTTTATCTACACTCTATCACAGTAAAGTTCAAATCTTAATACCTAAAGCTTTTATGTCCTTTTTCTCACCTCTTTTAAGTTACTAAATATATGTAAAATTAGCACTTAATTATTTTGTGTAATTGTCTGAGTCCATAAACATATATTAAGCATATACTAAGTAAACAAATACTAGGCACCTTGCCCTTTACAAAACTGTGTGGGAAAGATACTAAAATAAGCAAGACTTGATCATATCTCTCAGTTTATTTGTAATCTCTGTTTTTATTTGCATTTTGTATCTCTATTGAACTTGTCAATTTTAATGTTTAATGGAATCCCAATTCAATTAAATTGATGAATTAATTAAAATATGCTATGTACAACACATTATTTATTGTATTTAGGATGTTCTAAAGAAATAACTGGGAAAGCGGTCTGTGATTGAATACCAAATGACTAGCACAGACTTGTTATTTATTTAGAATTTGAGGATGAGCCTGTCACTTGAAATAAACTTGGCATGATATTAAGATTTATTTAAATTGTAATTAATAACTCATTCTGCCACCTTGATACTGCATGATAGTCAATAAGAGCTTTCAAAAGGATATTATCTCTGAACAGTTCAACTTTTTCGAGGAAAAGGGTATATGTATAATGTGTAAAAATCTAGACTAGTTGTAATGTTTACCTTTGTCTGCCACCCTTGTCATATGTTGTTACATGTGCTCTATACCTGTGTTCAAAATATTTTCTTCACCACTTAAAAACATGACACCTTGGTAGTTTTATGTCTGTGCCTCACTTTCCTCATCTGGAAATAGGTGTCGTAATGGTGGTTGGGAAGCTCCATGAAGATAGTATGTGTTAAGTGCACTCATTATGTAGTAGCTGCTATCGTCCTCAACATCATCAGCGCTGTTAGCACTGCAGCTGCAGAGACTGCTGTGATTGCTGCTTTGCTATTCTTTTTTACTCTTTTTCATAATTGTTTAATTACATCTGCTATTGCCTACCTGTGAGATATTGCCTAATATTTTTAAACCCTAAGTTCCTAATGACTAATTAATCCATGTACCTCTCTTTGTATATCATTGTAACTGTAAAACTGTCTTTCCAATGATGGAAAGGACAAGACTGTTTTAACAACATTTTTTACCTTTTCATGGTTTGTTTTATTTCAGAGTTAAAACTGTACTTTTACAGATTTCACTTCAAAAATTGAACCAGAAAACATTACTAGAGACTGAGAGAATGGGAAGTAAGGGTCACATATTTGATTCCAATTTGCCACCCCACCTCCTGGTAGAATAGCTTCATGATAATTTCTTCAGGTGCCTTCCTTTCTCAGAAGCTGAAGATTGGACTACATTAGCTTGGTGGATAGAAAATCTTCCAGTTCTTTTGGGGGAGTTCTATGACCCAGAGAAAAGTGCTGGTCAGTGAGATACAGCTTGTTGAGCTGTATATATGAGATGTAGCCAACTCCTATGGTATGTTGGGCAGGCTCAGTGATACCTAGTGTTACTAGAATTCCCATTTAGATTCTAATCAAAATATACTTGCTCCACAGTGAATAGAAAGAATTTTAGATCTCTAGAGAAGCAACTAACATTCCCCTTAAGTCATATATAATGTTGAGTTTTAAAATAATATTTTAACCAATTCAATTTTTCCCCAGTCCTCTACAAATAAAGAAAATTTAAATTCTTCTGAAATTAATCCATGTTTATTTATGTGCATTTAGGAAGTATTCATTTATTTTTGAATGATTGAGTTTTAATTTGAAAATAATTGCTGTGGGGGCTACCTGGAATAACACGGTCTTTTAAGGGTTAGTCTTCAGTTTATTGGGTCCCAGAAGAGTAAAACTTATTTAAATTTATTTTTACAGGTTAAGAACTCAAGCTGTGTTTACATCAAGAGAACTGGTTACTGATAAAGAATTTACTAAACCCAGAGAGCTCAATCTGGATATGAATGGGAGTGACTCTGGACCAAGGTAAACTTGAGTGGTGGGGAAGGCAAGAATATACAAGATACAGATATTAAGGATGTGTTTGTCATATATTTATATTCTATATTGATGAATTCAGCTTTCTGACCATATGAATAAATATATCCTCATTATAAAATCTGAAAACTAGAGAAAAGTGTAGAGAAGAAAATAAAAATCATTTGTAATCTCATATACATTTCTGAGATGATTCTTTCAACCCTTTCCCTTTCTTTTATAATAATATATTCTAAATTGAATGGTAGGGGTTATGCTTATATAGAGATTTATATTTAGCTTTTTTCACTGTTAATATTTTCTCACATCATTATTTTATGAAACCAAGATAATTGATTCATTCAACAAATATTGTGTGACAACTATTACACAATACTTATCTACTGTCCTGTTTTTAGATAAAACAGGGCCTTGCTGTTATAAATTACGTCTTGAAGAATATTTCCGAAAGTAAATTTTTCACTTTTCTCTACCTATTTCCTTGGTTAGATTTCTTGAAGTGGAACTATTAGCTCAGAGTATGAGTGTGAGTCCTTTTAAGATTGTTAATTCACATTGTCAAGTTGCTTTTCATAAAAGGTAAATTAATTTATACTCCTAAAGCCATGTTTGAGAATTGTCATTGCATGAAATTTGAAGAATTTTTTATTATTTCTTCAAATTTTTTTTTCTTTTCTCCTCCTTTGGGACTGTGACTATGATTTTTGACCTTTAGAGTATGCCCTACAGATTCCAGACTCTGCAAATTTTTAAAATATTTTTACTTGACATTTGATAATATTTTATTGCTTTATCCTCAAGTTCTTCAAATCCTCTGTTATTTCCAATCTGCTGGTAAGTTCATACAGCATTGTTTCTTAAATATCAGATACTGGATTTTTCATTTCTAAAATTTCCATTTGGATCTTTATTATATTTACTTCTCTTCTGAAGTAAAAATTTTACTCATTACAAGCACATTTTTCCTTTAAAAATATTTAATGTGTTAAGTCTAACCACCTGGCTATTCTTGGAGTTCATCTCTACTGATTGACTTTTCTCTTGAGTATTGGTTGTATTTTCCTGTTTGTATATCAAGTAATTTTGGGTTATATGTTGATCGTTCTGACAACCCTAGAATTCAGTTATAGTCCTCTGAACAATGTTAATATTTTTTGTATTAGCAGACTGAATTCAAATTCCAAATTCTTATTTCCCTGGAGCAATGCTTCATTATCTTCTAGTTTCTACGGTTGCCATTGAAAAGTCTTAGTGCTGTTTTATTCTTTCTTATAGACCTCTTCCCCATGGACACCATTAGAATCTTTTCTCTCTCATACTGATCTAAAATTAATGCCAGTGTGCATTAATTGGACCTTTTTTCACTCATTATTCTTATTAATCAGTAGATTTTTTTTCAGATGGGAGACTTTCTTCAATTTGGGGAAATTGCCTTTGTCAGTTTTCTCCATTTCATTCTTAAAATATTCTTTCTTTCTAGAACTGCTAGTCAGATATTGACTCTCTTGGAATCACCTCTTGTTTTCTTATTTCTCTCTCCTGTCTACCTGGATTTGTTTTGTTTTTTTAAGGTTTTTCTAAAAGATTCTTTTAGAAGTGGAATTTTAGAAATGAAAAATCTGAAAGATTTCCTGAATTTTATTTTTCATCGCTTCTATTAAATTTGTTCTGTAATTTCCAAGAACATGTTATCCTCAGATTTATTTTTATTTATTTTATTGTTCCATCTATGCAATGTTTTTTCATGCCTGTGAGTATATTAACAGTAGTTTTTGAAGTTTCATTTTTTTCCTGCTGCACTATATCTGTTTTCACCAAGTTCAAATTTCTTTTTTTCCACAACTAACAAAGCACAGCTACTGAAAGCTCTCAGTTTATGTGACCGGAGCTTGTCAACTGCTGATCTCCACTGTGGAGTGATCAGCTAGAATCCCTGAGGACATACTAATATCTGTAGGTCTTTTCTCTTTGGTGGTTAGTTTCCTTAGGAATAAATCTATCTAGATAGGAAGAAGGACTGAGAGCATTAAATAAGCTTGGCTGTCAAAGTAGGGGGCCAAGTGGAGGAAGAGAAAAAAGACCCATCACACATTATATAGGCTTTCAATTTATACCCCATTCACCTATATGGTATTTCTGCCCTCAACTATATTTCAAGTCCCCTAGACCAGAGTGACTTTAGTTCAGCCTTTCCAGAAGAGTAACCTCCAGTCCTCCAGTCCTCCAGTACTGGAGAGAGGTAGTTTGGGATTCTGGAAAGAGAGGAAAAATATCTTGGAATTTTACTGCTAAGCACACTTTCAGCCAGCTAGGCTTTCTGTCCCACCTGGAATCCTACCTGGCTTCTCCAATCCCCGGACCTTTCAGAAGTTCTCTATCATGTTTAAGCTTAAGCCGCTCCTCTGCCTTATCTAGCAAATATTCAGGTTTGAATTTTCTAGTTGGCTAATTGAATTTGAACTCAGATATCTGCTTTCTAGGCTTCTAAAATTTTGTGACATTTCTTGTTTGTTGTCCAGTCACTTTATTTTCCTGCCACCACATAGTTTTATGTCTTTTTTATACTTTTTGAAAGACTTCAAAAGGGAATGTAGATTTTTTTCATCAGCCACTTAAGTTGTTTCTCCAATGTTGATTTGTCTAATTTAAAAATATTTGGCAGTTTAATAGGTGAAAAATAGGATGGCATTGCAATTTTCAAATATTCAGTATTCAATTTGGATGAGTATTTTTGTTATATATATTTTGTTAATCCTTTGCATTACTTTGTAGAATTTTCATTTCCTGATTCACATTTTTTTATCTGGGGACATTATGAATTTCTGTTAGTTAACATATATGAACTTTTTATCATATTTGTTTGTAATTTAAAATATCTTTCTTATTCATAATACTACTCACGTTTTTTTTTTTTGTTTTGTTTTGTTTTTAAAGATTTATTTATTTATACATACAAGCTGGGGTACAGGCCAGAGGCGTGGGGCAGCAAGAGGGTTCACCAGAGACAGAGTGGGGAGCAGAACAGGCAGATCAGAAATACACTGCTGAGGTGAGCAGCGGGAGAGGCAGGAGAGGTCTGCCGCACCATGTGGGATTCTCCCCGGCTGGGCGTCGAACTCGCATCGCACACTGCCTACAGCTCCACAGCGCAGCGCTCAACCGCTGCGCCACCAGGGAGGCCCAATACTACTCACGTTTATCTCTGTATTTACTTGCTTGCTTACAGTAGAAAAAAATATAAAATGCTGTTAATTCAAGAGAAGAAAAATACACAAACCCATATTCTCATTGTCTAAAAATAGTATATAACTTCTAAATCTTATTTTTTTGAATATCTGTTTTTATTGTATTCATTTTGTTTCATGTTCTGCCTTACATTTAATTAAACACCTTCTATATTTCAAAAGAAAAACATTTTTCTTACAAAAATCCAAACATACGTCAAGAGAAGGTCAGTCACCTTTCCATTTTCTCTTCTGTTCCCTGGATTGACTCGTTGTAAGCTCGTGTTAGCACTCCAGTGTGTATCTTTCGATACCTCTTTTTATGCTCAAAAATATATACAACATCTACATACATTTGAGATCAATTTAAAACAGTACTTATTAATTCTTTTTTTTTTTCACTTAAACATACTTAATGGCGATTTAATTAGTTTTTTAGTTATACAACTGTTGTAAACAGAATAACTGACCCCCCGCCCCCAAAGGTATCTGTGCTCTAAATGCCAGAACCTCTGAATATGTTGCCTTACATGACAAAGGAATTGACAGATATGAGCAAGGGAACAGACCTTGCAGTGTGGATGTTATTCTATATTATCTGAGTAGGCCATGACTCACGTGAGTTCTGAAAACTGGATACCCTTTCCTGGCTGGGTCAGAGAAATCAGACAGAAGGAAGAGAGATTCTAAGCATACAGCAACCCAGCCTGCCTCCATACACCTGGGAAAAGAAAGCAAACATTGTACAAAAATGAACAGTGATGTAAAATATATATAAATTTTTAAAAATGGAGGAAGGAAGTCACAAGTCAAGGAATGCAGGTAGCCTCTAGAACCTTGAATTAGTGATCAGCTGAGAGCCAGCAAGGAAATGGACACCTCAGTCCTCCAACTGCAAGAAACTGTATTCTTCCAGCAACCTGAATGAGCAAGAGAACATATCTTCCCCTAGAACCTCCACTAAAGAACATTGCCAACACCTTAATGTTAGTGCATTAACACCCATGTCACAAACCTGATCTGTAGAATTACAGAATAATAAATTTTTGTGTTGTTGATACCACTACATTTGTGGTGATTTGGTGGGTCAGCAAAATAAAACTTATATGAATAGAAATTCTTTTCTTATAAACACATAATAGTCTGTGGTTTCCATATATCTAATCCAGTGCCTCTTGTTGGACATTCAAGTTGTTTTAAGTTCTTTACTACACACAGTGTTATAATAAGCATGATGTACTTATATAATTGGAATCTAGTGCTTTGACTTTTTTGTGATAAATTACTAAAAATGAAATTGCTAGGTGAAAGGCTATTTTTATATAAGAATATTTTGATATAATTTATCATTATAAACTATATAGTTCATTGCCATATTTCCTTTTTAAAAGGTTATAGCAGTTCATTTTCCCACTTGCAATTTATGAAAATTTTCATCACTGCTATTCAGGTAGGTTTAGTGAATGCTTTGGGAACTAGTGTTGCAGTCGAAGAGATGGAGATGTTTTAAACGTTTAGGTGCATCTGGACATGTGTGTCCTAAAGTAAAAGAAAAGCTTTCCTAACGTCATTAATAAGGCCATAGACCTTTTAAAATGTTAATATACATTATAGAAGAAACTCTGGCAGTAGTTCTTGACAACCATTGGAAAGTCAGGTATTCTCTCTCAACAGCCCTTAAATTATTTAATAATGTGAGATTAAAAGAAGTAAAGGTAATGAGTTCATTTCTCTCCTTGATTCAGTTGGTTATAGAAATGTTTTCTCCACTAAGCCCAGAAAGAGATAGAGATTCAATGGAGAATACTGTGTACAGCCTTGAGCAGCCTTTGTAAAATTATTTAAGCAAAAATATTTGCTGGTTTTAGAAAATATAATCAAGAACTGTAATGGGAAATGACCTTCTTTCTACCTTGCAGGCTCTTTGATTTTGCCAGTAGAACTCCCTAGATAAAATTAAATTTTAAGCTAAATTTTGTTTATTTGGAAATTTAAATTATCTTAGTATTAAAGATACTCTGTGTATTTAAAATATTAAACTTACTCAAGTGAGGCATTAAGAATTTGGAACTAAAATAAATGAGATAATGAGGAAGTGAAAAACATATTTTTTATAATTAACAGCTCATTTTGAGTTAATTATATACAATTACCAAAATCTAATTGCAATTTATTTTCTATTATCTATGGGAAGAATCACAGGCAAGGGAGCGTATATTGCTGCATTCCTGCATAAATGCTATAGAATGACAATAAATAATATGTGAGGCCTTAATGACAAATAAGAGCAAATAGTAGGGCACAGCTGAGCCAAGCCATTGGAAGATAATTATCACATGAAAGATGGTAATGACTTAAATAGTCACAAGCAACTGTGATTGCTTATAGGTTCTATGGTTTTTTTCTTAGTTTGATGTTTGTTTGTTGGCTCTGCAAAGATGACTCTTATCAATCAACATTAGTTGGTAATTTTGGAGATTTCTAAAAAGCTGACCATTTTGTACTTTCAGAATGTACTGAGATTTCAATTTAAAAATTACATTACATATCAATTTAAAAAAACTTCTTTATACTGCAAGAGATACAGAGACGTCCCCTCTTTCAAGTACTTTAGTAGTGGGGTAAAGCAAATGTATAAATATGTATCCTCTGTATAGAATATAAGGGCTATAAAAGAAGCATAATAAAATTAAGTTTTTTTAAAGAGATATTATTTGAAATAAGTCCTAAAAGAGAAGGCAAAATTTTGATAGGCTAGGAATGCATGTGTGTGTGTTTGTGTATGTGTGTTTTATCCTGAAGGAGAAGTAAATGGAATTTGAGTAAAGGAAGGAAATCGCAGTGTGTGGAGTACAGTAGCAAGTTTCCTTTAGTTTGACCAGAACAGTAAGGGAAAAATAAACTAAAGATTAAATTAGTAAATTGGGACCCATTCTTAAGAGGTTTAAATATTAAGCCAGAGGTTTTGGTTCAGTGCAGTTGGAAGAATAAATTTTGTGATGAAGATGATTAATTTGATTTTAAAGATTATCAGAGGTACTATAGCAAGATGGCAGCGGAGTTTAGACACTGGGTTCACCTTCTCTACATATTCACAACCAAATTGCAACAAAACAAAGTCAGCAACTCCAGAAAGATAAACTATCACTATCACATACATTAGGCGCAATAGAGTAGAGGAAAAGGTGGAAAAATTATAATTAAAGTGTATTTGCAGAGATATCAGGGCACTGGAAACCGTGAGGGGAAGCAGTAACTGCTGAATGGAAATCCTCTGCTCCATTAACTCAGCGACACAGCCCCACTTTGGAAATTCAGACTGCATTGGGGTCGGTGCAAAGTTGGTGTACTGAACAGAGGGTGCCCTTCTGGAGAACTGCAGGAACAAAGGTGCAGAGTAAAGGTCACTGGCTTGAGCCTAGGTTTCCAAGTATAGAACAGTGGGAGCTCTGCAAGAGCCAGATCAGATCACCTGTGTCTCCTCACAGAAGAGGCTTCTATTTGCAACCTGAGGCTATAATAAGCTGCCTTATCCCCACCCAAGGGGAAAACAAGACAACTAAATGCTTACTAACCAGAGCTTAAGCACCTGGATCTTAATAACTAGAGTAAGTGCCTTAGGGTAAGGCTTGATTCTTGAAAAGCAAAAGAGAACAATCCCTTGCTTGTGGCCTTATGTCAACTATAATCCTCACCTTGTAATCTAGTGCTTAATCACAACCTAGAGGTTGTGGCTGGCACAAAACAAATGAGACATTTTGACTGAGGAGTTCAATTTGGGGGAAGGGGAGGAATCCCCATGAATCCCCACTCATAATTTGGGTACCCCAGCACTGTAGCCATTCTACTCCTAAATATTTACCCAAGAGAAAGGAAAGCATGAATCCATACAAAGTTTAGTATGCAAATATTTATAGCAACTTTATTTGTAAAGCACCAAACTTGAAAAACAATAATAAAAAAAATCACTGGAATGAGGAGCAAGAATGCCAGGATTTAATCTTCCCAATAATTAACCATGTAATTTTAGAGATAAGGCAGTGCAGCTCAATCCCCTTGCCTGTAAATAGGATTTAATGTAGGTTTTTACTAAGTTTTTTCCAACTCTAATAATTCATGATTATAAACAGATTGGATTTCCAGGCAAAGCTATATAGTATAACAATAGCAAGAGAAACAAAAGTACAAATAAACAAATGGGGCTACATCGAACGAATAAGCTTCTGCACAGTGAAAGAAACTATCATTAAAATGAAAAGACTGAATGGGAAAAAATACTTGCTCATCAAACATCTGATAAGGAGCTAATATCCAAGACTACTATCAGTTGTTTATAATGTACAAATGAACAACAAAAAAACAACCCTGAAGTGCCGTATAACATCACCCAACTTTAAGTTTCATGAGTGCAGCATGGTAACTGTCATGTTTTATATGATGTTATGATGTGTATACATTGTAGGTGCTCTTACAATATTCGTGAATGTTTTTTAGTCTTCTAGATAAAATCTGAAGGAAGATCATCTACTAAAAAATATGACAATAGGGATTGTAGTATCTGAGAATACTTGGAATAGCTTCAGGGGAAGGTACAGTGAGAAGTTATCAAAAGGTGATAAATTAGAAGTATTGCAGCCATAATATAGACATTCCCCCAAATTGTTAAGATAAATACTCCAAACAGGCAATTATCAGAAGAGTAAATCCAAATAGCCAACACATGTATAAAATCTTCTCACAACTAATCTTGGAAAATTAAAAATAAGAAGATAACATTTTTAAATCAGTAAATTGGCAAAATGGAAAAGTTTAATAATATCTAGTATTAACAGGTATGAAGAAATAGCTATTTTCATATACTGCTGGCAGGAATGCAAATTGCTAGGATCACTTTGATGAACAATTTGGCAACACCGTTATTTTTTATTATTGATGATAATTGATAGCAACTCCTCTACAGATTACTTCCCCTAATTTCTAACTTCATTCCTTTATTTTTTGTAACCTATGTATTACCGTTAGGCCTAAAGAATTGCTCATTAAAAATAGAACATTTCTCCAGTGTCTCTTTCAAAGTTTTATAACAACATGACTGATTAGTATGTGTGGGAATTCCTTTTGGCTACCTTAAGCATGCTAGAAGTCAGTAAAATTGTAAAATTGGGTTCAGAGACATCCTAGTGTGAAGTATAACTAGTGTAAGACGGGGGTCGGGGAGAGAGCTATTGAATGTTAAAAGGCATCAACAATAGAGAAATTTTCAGGGGTTGACATTAAATCTTACAATTCTCTCTCAAATTCTTTTGAGCTATTAATATAAAAAGCCATTTCCTCTAGTATTTTTAGATAGTTCAATCTTTCTAATCCTTCACCTTTTGATAAATACAAAATCATCACTTCAAAAAAGTATCACTTAAGTATAGAGTTACCATTGACCCAGCAATTTCACTGCTAGGCAACCTACATCCACACGGAGATTTCTGTATAATAACTCATAATAACCAAAAAGTAGAAACACCCCAAATATACTGCATCTGGTGAATGAATAATCAAAATGCTATGTGTCAATACAATGACATATTCACCAATAGAAAGGAACAAAGTATTAATACATGGTACTACATGATGAACCTTGAAAGCATACAACTAAAAGGTCATCACAAAAGACCACAAATTGTACCTTTCCATCTGTATGAAATAGCCATGAAAGGCAAGTCTGTAGATAAAGCAAATTAGTGATTACCTACTGCAGAGGATAGAGGTTGGGACCAAATGCAAATAAGCATAAGGTTTCTTTTGGCAGTGTCAGTACTGTTCTAAATTAGATAGTGATGGCTATACAACTAAAACTTACTAAATAGCATTTCAAGTGGGTAATTTGGGGCCTATAAGTTTTTCTCACTAAAGCTTAAAAATTATCCTTTATTGGTAGTATTTTAATTAAATATAACCAGAAACAAAAGAAACAGCACAAAGTATTACTTGCTTGCAGACAACATCAGCCTTTCTCTCTTCCTCCTAAAGAGTTTTCTGCCTACTTATGCCTTCTGTTATTCTTGACTTACTTTTGTAAACTGAATTCTACAAATGACATCCCATTCTGTATCCATAACAATGATAAGACAAGTAGGAATATGTACTATTCAAATCTTATTTATTATGTCCAGGTGAATGATCATTTTAGTTTTTAAAATTATACAGAACCTACAATTTTGAAAAGATACTTTATTGATAAATATCGCATTTACTAAACCAACTTCTCCATTTTAAGCAGTAGGGGAGATGTTTAACACACACCGGTCTGGTCTTAGTGTGACCTTACCAGCTTTCAAGAGCAAGCACTCTTTCTTATATTCTATAGTCTGTTCTCTAACCTAACCTTGCCACAAACACTTGTTCTGTAAATGACAGTGAGTAGACTGAAATATAAGCCTGCTTAGGGCTCTTAACCAAGCGTTTTGTCTACGCATGCTTTTCTTCTTTACAGATTAATGGCTTTCAAGTAGGAAAAGACAAACCTACTACCCCCTTGTATGTGGTATAGGATGCCCTTAGAGTTAGCTTCTTTGCTCTAGATAGTTTAGTCAGATTTGTCATCTTAGTGCATAATGAATTTGTGAGGCAAATATTATATAAAATGCCAGTGTATGGATTTTCAGGATTTTACTTGCCTGCATGGCATTTTCCCCGGCTTTGATTTATGTGTGTGTGGAGGTAGTGTGTGGAGGTAGACATCATCTGTAGAAACTATAAAATTTGCTGAGGAATATTAGAGATGCTGCTGGTTAAATGCAAGGAGCTAAATAATAAATTGTACAAACATTTTATGCTTTATCTGCTTCACACAAATGGATGGAATAGTAGTGATTCTCACTCTGTGCTCTAAATACTTTCATGAAAATAATTTTCTTTCCTGCCAATATTAATGGAGTTGGAGAATCGAAAGTTTCATTATCACTTGAGTCTGCTTGTTCTGATAACCTTATTCCTGGGTTTATTTGGAATGAGAATAGTTTGATTTCTTTTTAGAAAGCGACTGCCCATCCTGCTCCAATCTGAAAAACATTGGTGCTTGTGACAATATGGGAAAGAGATAGCGCCTTGGATGGTGAACACTGTTTCCCAAGAGATAGAGAAAAACAATGGTCTTAGACAGGTCAGCTGATTAAAAGTATCACTTATTTTTCACATTTTTTGCAAGCCCCAATAAATAGAGGTTAGACTGAAGCCTACAACTACAGACTTAGTTGTCACCTTAAACCTTTGATAGAATTAAAAGGACTGTTACAGATATGATTTAATTGGTAAAATATACCTAAGTATTCCTTTTTCTTTCTACATGTATCTTCATATTTTTTAAAGGAATATGTAAACATATTGTGGTTTTCATTTATACAACTGAAATATTTACGCATAGATATTTCACAGTAGGAAAAGGGAATAAAAGTTAAGATGGACGAAAGCCAAAATCACTTTAGCAAAAACATCACATAAGGCATATAAGATTTTTATATGCCTGTAAAAGAGTTGAGGCGACAAGGTTAAGACTAGTGATTATTATGTCAGTTTATTTATTGTTGTTTTCAGAAATCCTAAGAGTTTTCTGTGATGCCATAAGAGATTTTTATTTTTTAATTAGCAAAAGCTTTTCTAACTGCTTAGATATAGTTTTAAGATGATGTTTGGATTTAGGACAATTAAATATACATAGGACAAGCACATAAACACAGAAGTTTAAAAAATAAGTACATTCTTTTATTTGTAGAAATATGTATGTAGGAACTTCCTGAGTAGATAGGGTCCTGGAGGTTTATTTGAAGATAAGATGAAAAGAAATAATGACTGTGTTTTCAGCATGCATTTGATCATAAAGTATCTGAGGATATGGTTGTGATCTTGATTAGGCTATGGTGGCTTGTTGTGGGTAAAACTGACTATAGATACTGACTATAGATATGAAACAGTACTAACTTTTGATAATCCTATAGAGAAAATGTCATATTAAACTCAACTCATTTGTTTTTCACATTGCTTCTGTGGTGAAGGAGGTTGATTTCTGTATTTCTTTTGCTGTTTGGATTTTCTCCTTTGGAAAACAGTATATGCAAACCTTAATCCTTTAACCTTGAATCTGAGCCTTGGCCTATTTGATGGAAAGAGAATCTTTCTTTGTTATATCATGTGACAATGCAAAAGACTGGACCAGTCAAGGTCAGCCAGAGAAACAGACCAGTGGGAGATACTTTATAAGATGAGTTGCAAGGACCTGGCTTACACTTGGCGAATGTGTAGTCTATATCAGGGATTCGGGAAGAACAGATGGAAACTCTCAGATAATGCTCAAGCTATTCATCACAGCAGGGGGATTTTTCCTTTTTGTTGGGGGGAGTGGTGGGGATCCACACCTCTTCTTTTAAAACTTGACAAGAAATTGAATCAGGACCATCCAGATTACCTCAGTTTTTCTTGATTTTTAATCACATGTATAAAATACCTTCATGGCAAACCAATATTTCAAATTTGTGGCCACATTGACTGACCTATATAGAACACCCTAGGTTTATCCCTTGTCAACTTAGGGCTCACAGATCTCCTTAAACCACACTTAATCTCCAAATTCTTATAAAGCCATACTTCTACCTAATACTATCTCACATACAATTGAAAGTATGTTGACCCATTTTCCAGAACAGAATGTGAAATCCTTGTGTAATGATAACTCTTCTCCTAGATAGTCTGTCATTGCATTGCTGTGATACAAAGATTATTAGTGCATCTTAGGTTATCACTGTTCTCCAAGATAGCCAGCCATTTTAATATTATGATTTAAAAGTTAGTTATTTGCATCTTATGTTAGATGATAAAGGGACAAAGCGGGGGAAAAACAAAATTATTTGGTTAATATTATAGACACAAATATAGTCATAACAAAATAAGAAAGACTCATAAAGTGTTCTCATCTCTGCAACTGGCCACATGGCTTTAGTTGGTCTTTATAACTACTTTCTTCCACTACTCAATCTGTATTTCCCTGCCATCAGCAAATACCTCTGCTGATAGTGGTTCTTTGTCCACAAAGAAGGTTGGGATGATACAGACCTTCCTCAAGAATACCACTAAGATGACAAAAAATGTTTGGAAAACCCAACTTCTACCTTTTTTTCTTACCCATATCAAATAGATTTGTGCTGTTATGCAAGTCAAAGGCAGGCTAAACCACTGACAAATTTATTTCCCTCCTTCACTATCTAAGTTCAGTTTATCAGTAAGTCCTATTGACCCTGCTTCAAAATTCTCAACTTTCTGTCTTCTTCCTTCCATTCTAATCCATTTCCACCCAGATTATTACAGTTACTTGCTAGCTGATGTTTCTATCTCTGCTTGTGACTCCTACAACACATTCCTGACACAGGAGTCAGAGTAGTCATTTTAAAATGTTTGTCAGAATCATGTCAATCCTCTTTAAAACTTTCTAATGACTTGTAGTCATACTTGAAATACAAATCTAATCTCTACTTCCATTTACTAGGCCCTACAGGAGGTGGCCCTTGCTTACCTCTTGACCTCAATGTTTGATGTCATCACTCTACTCAGGATATCCCAGCCACCGTGGCCTTATGATTCCTTGTATATCCTAAGCTTATTTTCATCTCATTCTCTTTGTGCTTGCAGTTTCTCTGCTTTGAATGGGCTGTTCCTAGATTCTTAAATGATTAGCCTCTTACTCATCAGGAAAAAGCAGTCATCTGTCACTTCTCATTCTTCATATTGGCAAAAAAATTAAAGATTGGTAACATCCATGCTGGTAAAGCTACAGGGAAAATGACAAACTACATTTCTGGTGAAAATATAAATTATTTTGTAGAGCAAGCTGACTCTTCATTTAAAATGAAAAATATAGAACTCAATCAGGTGAGAACACAACATAGAAAAACATGTGTAATGCAGCTAAAATAGTGTAATGGAAGAGTCTTAAATAGACACTATGTAGTGCCACATGGAGTTGTGGAAACTGAAATTCGTGCTACAGGAGAAATAAAGGAAGAAACCAAGGGCATTTAACCCCAACCTATTAAATTACAGTTTCTGTGGATAGCGCCCAGGAATCTGTATTTTCAGCAAGCTCCCAGGAGAGTCTGATAATAGCTGGTTTGGGAACAAATCAGAAAAAAATTTCTCTGCCCAAGTCATGCTTGTTGTGTGAGTTAATTTATGTCACATATGTCCTACTATAATGTAACTGATGTTCAGTAAACTTTTTTTATAATACTGTTGTCATTATTTTTAGAAAATAGTTTTTACATATTTTTAATGGTCACCGAAGAGCCAAATTAGTATCAAAATTGCCTTGTTTTCCAGAGCAGATATGTGCCAAAGATGGCTGAGTAGGACTGTCTGAAATCAGCCTTTTGAACCATGGCTTCCTATCCCTCAATTCTGTGTTTGTAGAGCCTTTGAACCTTTGACCAAGAGGAGCTTGTACCTCTAAATGAATAAATTAATTGACATAATATGTTGTCATGATCTGTTTTTCGTGGCTGAGTGATTATTGTACGCTTATACTTAGCAACGCTGTTCTTCTACCTCTTGCAGTTCTCCAACAAGCAAGCCAACATAACACCTAGCAGTGAGTTTTTGATTAAACACATTTATTGTACAGGCACAGAAGTCATTTTGCAAAATAATACAACTCAACAGAGACCAATTTTAAATTGCAGAATTTTAGAACTATGGGTCATTTGGTAACTATACAATAATGCCAGTAGCAACAAACATGATATGAGAAAAAACATGCAAGGGCTATCTTGGTGTAAATTATATTTAACTGTTAATATTTAGGTATTAACTGATTCCTTTAAATTAGTCACATTTGAGTAATTAAAGGCTTTCATTTTATCCTTATACTCCGCATATTTTCATACGGTTGGAGGGTTCTTGGTCAAATGGATGCCAGGACATGGCCCATACCAACTATAAGAAATTCATGATTGTATAGCTCAAAGCTGGCTGCTCTCATTATGGGTCCTTTTAAGTGTTTTCTTTGAATCTCTTTAAAATGCTATTTTGTTTTCTTTTTGCCCAACTTTCTATTACATTCTCATTTACTTCACTGGATGATGGTTGTATGAAAAGGACCCACTGGCCAGAAAAAAATGTGACTTTCAAAACAGCTATTCATTTACCCAAAGCTGCCTGCTAACAATGGCAGTAAGCCAGTTCCAAAGCCCCAGTGGTAGAAAATGGTATGTATATACTTATGGTCATATTGAGTATATAAAAACATAAAAGGTCTTGTAGCTACTGGTATGTCCAGGATCTTTATTGAAGGCTCATTGATTCTAAGTCTTACTTTACTGGGTTGGTTGTTCTTGCCCTATATAATAAAGCAATAGAGGAAGAGTCTTTACTCTGTTTGGTCCACAGAGACAAGGAAGCCACTTAATGGCCTCTTGCTAGTTGTTTTACTCAGACATGAAAACACATGATTCTGTGAGTGTCAGAAAATGAATTATTTTTGTGATGCTTATTGATCAGATGAGGTTAATGTGAGTTTCTGAATAGATAGAGAAGGGCCAATTTGAATTAGAGCTCTAATAAACTCTTAAGGAATTTGTTTGAAGGAAACTGACTTTCCATCAATAAACAGGAAATAAGCATTTCCATAGTGCTTAAATGATAAATCTGATGGAGAGAACTTTGGATACTATTTCTCAAGTTTGTCACAAAACTTATTTTGAGAATGCTGGGATTGGATTCCTTTTTAACCATGCTATTATCAGTGGTAAGGCCACAAGTCAGCCCTGGCTGAAATTTAAGCTCTGGCTGAAATTTAGGAGCTTCTTTTTGTTTCTTGGATGTTCATGGTAACTTTATGTACAACTTCCAAAACCTGGAAACTACAGAAATGCTCTTCAGCAGATCAATGGATAAGTAAACGATATTAAGTCCGTATAATATTACTTAGAAATAAAAGGAATGAACTCTTGATTCCTGTAGCAACTTAGGTGAATCTCAAGATTTGATTGAGAGAACCCAGCCTCAAAAAGAATTGAATCATGTTTGGTCCCATTTGCATGGTATTATAAAAAGACAAAACTAGTGGCAGCGACATATCAGTGGTTGCCAGAGTTAGGGATGGGAGAAAGGGGACTACATAGGAATAGTAGAGGGTATTTTGTTTAGGAATAATGGAACTATTTTGTGTCCTGACTGTGATGATGGCTCCATGTTGGGCCTCTGCTCTGTGTACATTCCCATGGAAGGCATTGCCAGGATTCAAAGAAGAATAGAGCATGTTCTCTACCCTTAGGAAACTGTGTGGTGAACAAACTTTATACTTTTGCTAATATCTGTGTTTTTTCAATACTGAACTAACATTTTCACCTTCCCATCTGTTAATCTTCTTTTACATTTGAGATGTTAAATTACTTATTCTCTGTTGAAATATACATTAATTGAGTGAAAGAGCTATTTTCCTTATTGAAGACCATAGAGAAATTCTGAAGGCATTTTGAATAAAGTAAGAAAATAAATTAGTGGTTTGATGATGGCTACAGCAATGTTTTATTTATCTCAGGTTTATCACTGTTTTCTTTTTCTTAACTCTCCCTGAGTGCTGCTTCTGGGAATTCCAGCTACATTCCCTTTGGTGAAGGAGTAAATTAAGATCAAGTAATATTTTCAAGTACAAAGCATATCTTCACTGATTTAAAAAAAAAAAAAAAAAAAACAAGGTCTGCCCTAATCTCTTAATTGTATGGTGAGAGCCACACCTTTGTGTCACACACTGACCTCTCTAGAGTTCACATTTTAAGTGACTGTCAGGCATTATTGCTTAGAGGTCCCACAGAGATCTCAAATCCAAATGTCTCCTGCTGTAAGTGCTTTATACACACATTCTTTTCCTATTTTCCTAACAGTTTCACTGTTCCCGTGCTTATATATCTTCAGGCTCTTTCTCTACATGCTCAATGATCCTTCTTAAAACAACAGAGCTCGGGCCTCCCTGGTGGCGCAAGGGGTTAAGTCTCAGTACTATGAAAGCTCTCAGTAGTCATTGGAGCATGAGTTATATTTCTCACCAGGGAGCTTCCCACATGGCATAGCAGACCACTCCTGCCTCTCCTGCTGCTCCCCTCAGCAGTGTATTTCAGTCAACCTGCCTCTCACCACTCCACACCTCTGGCCTGCACCCCAGCTTGTATGCATAAATAAATAAATCTTTTAAAAAAAATCAAAAAACAAAAACAAAAACAGAGCTCATCTTTTGGCTTGCCATTGAAGTGCCCTGTCATCTTGTACATTTCTTTTTTCCAAATTTGTTGAGAGCATAATGTATATTTTCTGCTTTCACATCCTCATCTTTTATTTATTCCTTTTCTACTATATCACTTAATTAAAACCATGTTTCCAATGATCACAGTATCCTGCTAGTTCCCAAATCATTTTACTTCTTTTCAATCATCATTTTACTTGACTTCTTAATGGCAAAGGACAGTGCAAGCCTTTCTGATATCTCTTTCGTTTCCTTGTTTTCTTAACACTATTCTTTCCTCTTTCTCCCTTTTGGAGATTATCCCCCTGTTAGCTTTTGTTTCCCCTCCCCAAAAAATATTTTACAGCTTCCTTTGCCTTTCCCTACTGTTTAAGTATTGGCAATTCCATCCTTTTCCCCCTTCTCAATAGAACTTCCTCTGTGAGAAATTTAATTCATTGCTATGACTTTAGATCTAATCTCCACGCTGATAATTCTAAAGTCTTTGTCTCAGATCCCAGCTTTTCCCTCCTGAGTTCCAAACCTGGCCTTGTAACTGCATGTTAATATTATCTAGCCCAAATGACTTACAGGTTCCTCAAATTCAGGGTTTTCAGATAAGATCCAGTTATCTCTCCCCTCACCCCAGTGACCTACACTTTCTCTCTAATTTTCAGTGTTTTGCCATCCATCTCTGCAGCTGCTCCGTAATAATGTATTGGGTACCTGTGATGTGCTGGATATTGCTCTAAGTCTTTTAAATATTGCCTCATGTGGTAATAGAAATCATGATAATAGTAGAAGCTAACACTTAGGTAGTACGTTTGCATCTTTCACATATGTTAATTAATTTATTCCTCACCACAGCCTATGACTTTCATATTGTTATTAACCTCATTTTAGTAAAAAGGAAATGCAGTCCAGAGAGGTTCAGTACTTGCTTAAAAAAATGACATCTCACAAAACTTATAAATGGCTATATAGTACCTAGTTCTGTCTGACATCAAAACTAATAATCTAAAATTATTTTTTTGCCTTAATTGCCTCCCAAGATCAATCCCTTCTCCTTTCTATGCCACACAAGTTTAAGTATTGTCTTTTCTGCCTCTAAAGGACCTACTCATTCCTGACATCATTATTCTACCCAGAACACCTGAGCAATTTGGCATTCACCGATAAGTAGATTCTTTACTAGGATGACCGTATCTTTTGGAACCAGAAACCATGTCACTACTTTCTGCATTGTATGTGCTAGTAAACTAACATTCCTTTTTACTGATTTTCTTTACCTTAACCCTTTGTTGGGGTGAAGAGGAAATTTCCCCTACCCCTCTAGGTTTTTCTAGGGCTGGCCAAGTAAGCAAATTAACATCAAATAGATTAGTAAGAGGGAAAAAAATTAGTTACATACTTATGGTAAATATTTAGAATTGAGGATTTCAAGGTCAATGAGGAGAAAGAAGGTTATATATCTGGAGCTAAGGGGTGGGATAGGGACCCTGGGCTCCAAGGAGAGAGGAGGGGACTGTCGATAAGGAAAAAAATGACTCATAAAACAAAGACCAAATACTCTATAATTAGATGTTTGCCCTGCCATTTAACTATAAACGTTATTACTGATTTCAAAACAAAATGAAACAAAACAAAACAAAAAACCCTAGTCTGGGTAATCCCCCAGTTTTCATTCTTCTAGGTAGTTAAGGGAGTGATGAAAGTTTCCTGTGAGCCTGAAGCACCTCGATTGACCTTGCTCAAAATAATCCACATGCCATAGTGACATGTCTTGGGGAGGCTTGTTCAGTCTTGGAGAGGCCTATCCCTCACCTTTATGATGCCCCATTCCCTTCTTGTACGGCTTCTGTTGTATTTATCAGCTCCTGATAGCACTGTGCATATACTGCCATCATAATACCCACCACATTAGATATTCATTGTTGTGCTGGCTGTCTTCTTGTTTAGTTGTAAACATTCAAATGTGGTCACTTATCACTTTCTGGATGCCCATGCCCAAACATGGAATTGACACATAGTAGGCACTCAGATAGTATTTGTTGGCTATAAGGATATAAATTTTGTATTGATGACTTTGGAGTGAATAGATCAGTCGGTATATAGAATATTTTATTTTTGAAAACTTACTACTTTTGGGGGGCCTCCCTGGCGCAGTGAGTTAAGTCTCAACACTATGAAGCTATCCGTAGTCACTGCAGCACTAGTTCAATGACCTGCCGGGGAGCTTCCCACATGGCGCAGCAGACCTCTCCTGCTTAGCCCGCTGTTCCCATCAGCAGTGTATTTAAGTCAATCTGCCTGATTTGCTCCCCACTCTGTCTCTGGTGAATCCTCTCACCACCCCACACCTCTGGCCTACAGCCCAGTTCTTGTATGCATAAATAAATAAATCTTTAAAAAAAAAACTTACTACTTTTTTTTATTGAGGTAGCATTAGTTTCCAACATACTAAGTTTTAGAAGTAATCTCTCACCTCAGCAGCTATATGAAATTTTACTCTATAAGCTCTTTAGCCTCAGAATATTTTGTTCATTAACAAATCCTTCTCTAGGGAATGTGAAGATAAAATGGCAAATTTTGGAACACTGTTTTTAAGAGTTCTTAGCAGTGGGGTTATGTGCCATCTGGCTTCATTTTTACTGATAGCCAAGTATGTGCAGAAATGGTACCTAGAAACTCTCAGAACACAAGAAACCATGAATTCTTTCTTTCAAAATAGCAGGTGGAATTTCAGTGCTAGTTCAATGAACCTCCTTTTGCTACTTAAATCATTTAGCACATCAGTGGATCCATAATATAACGTTTGCAGACCAAGCTGACCATTTTTGCTAGATTGATTCATTGAGATGAGCAGCTAAAACAAGTTAAAATCCATCATCACATCCCTGCATTAATTTCAAAATGAATTTAGTGTTAAAAGGACATTTGTTTTTATTGTTTCAAAGATTAGACTTTTCTTCCAGTAAGGCAGAATAATGTATCTATATGGTATTCTAACTTGAACAGTGCATAAAGATTAGTAAATAAGGTCCCATTAAAAATACTTATAATGTAAGTAACATGAGTCCCAAAAGCATTTCTAATGTCCATTAATGCTTATTCTGAGGATCAGAGCTCATTTTACTGAGCCATTTAGTCAAACCGTGTGATTATTTAGAAAGTTAATTCATGCATACTAAAATCTAGCTTAAGTAATGCAGAGGGTAGGAGGTAAAACTCTGTGGAGACATAGTCCTTTTTGTTATTTAATGATCAGCCATAATTAACTTGCAAATTTGAAATAATTAGAACAAATTAAAGGTATTTAACTTTGCCTCCCTAAAGAAAAATTCAAATTGCACCAAATGCAGCTTTAAATTATTCAAATCTCAGAGGTCTGGGCTAGATTTTTTTTATAATGCCTTTTCTATGATGAGAATACCAAGCTGCTTTTTGTCAGAAGGCATCCTATCAAGTAATTGTTCTTTGTGTTTAATAAATGACAGCTATTCTTCTTTGTAAAAGTATTTCAGTCTCCCAAGACTACATCAGCATTTCCGTGGCATTTTAATTCAATAAAACAAAAGGTTAATGTTTTTCTACTTTTTAAGAAATGCAAATACAAGTGGTATTCAATTGGTCCTGAATGACATTTAAAATTTGCCATTCAAGCTCTCAGGCAGACTATCGCGATACAAGGTTTGGGCAAAATTCAAAGAAAAGTTCATGGAGCTTTGGATTATTACAATTTTATTGAAATTGAAGAACTGAAAATATTTTTCCTTTCCCCATTCTAAATCAGGGCTTCTCAAAGTATCCCATCTAGTATTCTATAACATTAAAATAAAGAGATATAGATCAGTAAAATCTTAGTTAAAAATGGCTTAGATAACATGGCAGTCCTAAATGCCATGGTTTTAGCCTCTTCTTCTACCGTCTTGGTTTTTATCATTTTGCCCTCCAACAGATGTTAAATAACCCTATCAGAAAACTATTCCTAATAATTCCATTTTACCAATGAATGATGTTCTGTGTTAACCATAATACCTCAATGAATTGTGAACCCATTTTATCTAGACTGTATGAAGTGATAAACATTGGTCATCTGACAATTGGGTTTTGACTTTATGGAGACTTGCACAGTGAATAAATAGTACAAAGTATGTGAATAATCTTCAGTTTAATATCGGGTCAATATAATTTTGGAAATAATGTAATTATTTTTTTATAAATATATCTAAATTTTTTCTGGTAAGGTTTTTTTTGGCTCTTCAACTTTATTTTTAAATCAACTTACTGAAATATAATTTACATTAATAAAATGCATGCAGATTTAACAAGTGACTATACCTGTGTAGCTAGCACCTCATTTAATATAGAAAATATCCATCACCCAGAAAGTACTTTGTGCCACTTTGCAGTAAGTTCCCCCAACAAACCCATGGTCCAGGCAACCAATGATCTGATTTCTATCATTTAAGACAGTCTTGCTTATCCTGAAACTGCATATGAATAGAATCATACAGTATATATCTGGCATCTTTTACTGACCTTTGTTTTAGAAGTTTATGCATGTTTTGTTAGTCTAATACTTTTTTTATTCCTGAGTAACAGTTCATTTTATAATTATACCACAACTTGTTTATCAGTTCACTTGTTGGTGGATATTTAAATTGTTTCCAAATTGGGGCAGAAAAAATGAAACTGAGATGCTATAAACATTTGTGTACAAGTTTTCTAGTAGCATGTTTTCTTTCTCTTAAGTAAATATCTAGAAGTAGAATTATTGTATCTTATTGTAAGTTTATTTTTAACTACACATGGAATTTCCAAATTATTTTCCAAAGCTATATGATTTTCTCATCTCACCAGCAAAGTATCAGAATTTTGTTTGTTCCATATCATTGCCAAGACTTGGTATTGTCAGACCATTTTATTTTCATCTATTTTAGTGGATGTGAAATGGTATCACATTGTGATTTTAATATGAAGTTCTCTAATGACTAATGATAATGAACATCTTTTTTAATGTAGGACATAAATTTTACATCCTTGTTAATTTTTTGACATTATAGGATTTCTCCCCTCAGCCATGGTCACCATAGCTCAATAATGAACATCTTTTAATATTTTTTATTGGCTATTCATATATCTTCTTTTGCAAAGTATTTGTTGAAATCTTTTAACCAGTTTTAATTGGGTAAGCAATCCAGCTATTAAACATAGAATTTTTTGTATACTTTAAACACAAAGTCTTCATCATGATATATATCATGAATATTTTTATTCCAGTGTGTGACTTGTCTTTATTTCCTTAATGGTGTTTTTGAAGAGTATTAAAAAGACTATTTGAAGAGGATTAAAAAGATATTCCCCTTTGTTTTCCTATAGAAAGAAGTTGTGTGGTTTTAACTTTATCTTTGAAGCTCTCATTCATTTCAAATACACATTTGTAAGTAGTGTAGGATTCAAGATTTATTTTTTTTCTATGTAGATTTCTAGTTACTACAGCACCATTTCTTTAAAAACCTTTTCTTCATTGAATTGCCTGATGCCTTTTCAAAAATCAGTTGGGTATGTGTACACACACACACACACACACACACACACACATTCATTTATGGTCATTTATGGATTTCTCTTCCTTTGATCTATATTCCATTCTTGCAGTTAAACACAATCAGGAATTCTTTAGCTTTATATAGTAAATCTTGAAATCATATAGTTTGAGTCTTCTGGTTTTCTTTTTAGAAATTCTTTTAGTTATTCTAGGGCTTTTCCTTTGCATTTTAGATTAAGCTTATCAGTTTCTACTAAGGAAGTGGTATTATGACTACATCAATTTGGGGAGAATTGACTTCTTAAGAGTAATGGATTTTCCAATAAATATGGATAACACTACATTTGTTTAGATCTTTTTAAACTTATCTCAGTAATACCATGTAGTTTACAGTGTGGTAATATTGTACATTTTCATTGAATTTCCTGGTGGTATATATGAGTGTTCATTTTTTAATATTTACTCTGTATACTACAATCTTGCTAAATGCACATATTCTGGCACATCCTTGCTTTGTTCTCAAGGTAAAATCACCTAACAATTCAATAATGAACACAATTTTAAAAGTGGACTTTTGATAAATGTCCTTTGTGAGATTAAATGTTACCTCTTATTTCTAATTTCCTAAAAGTTTATCAGAATTTTGTGAATTACTTTTTCTATATTAATATAGCCATGTGGTTTTTCTATTTTATTCTTTTAATGTAATATTGTATATGAATTTATTTTTTAATGTTAAGTGAACATTGCATTTTGGGAAATATTCAGCCATGATGTACTACTTTTTTATATATCATTGTATTTGATTTACTAATATTTGTTGAGGATTCTTACATTTGTATTCTTAATGGAAACTACAAAAGTTTGAGTATGATTTGTAATATTCCTTCCTTAAAGACGATAAAATTTACCGGTGACTGTATTTAATTATTTTTCTTTGTGGGAATGTTTTGATTATCAGTTCAATTTCATTTTTCTTTTTTAAAGATTGATTTATTTATGCATACGAGAGCTAAGGTGTAGGCCAGAGGTGTGGGGGTGGTGAGAAGGTTCAACAGAGACAGGGTGGAGAGCAGAACAGGTGGATTGACTTAACTACACTGCTGAGGGGAGCAGCAGGCAAGGCAGGAGTGGTCTGCTGTGCCATGTGGGAAGCTTCCTGGTGAGAAATCAAACTCATACTGCAGTGACTACCTATAGCTTGATAGTACTGAGATTTAACCCCTTGCGCCACCAGGGAGGCCCCAGCTCAATTTCTTTAATAGATAGAGGCAATTCATATTTTCTGTTTCTTCTTGAGTAATTTTTAACATTTCATCTTTTAAGAATGTGTGTGTGTGCGTGTGTGTGTGTGTGTGTGTGTATTTCCATCATTCTAGTTCCAGTGGCCTGATTCAGGCTCTGGTTATATCATACCTAAATGATTGTTATGTCATCCAATTTCTGGCTCAGTTGTAGAGATTTGGTGAATTTTAGTAAAGACCAAAAAGATAAAAGCTACTGAACTGTAACATGCATCTAAGGAGCTATGATTCTGTGCCTCTGAATCACATATAACGTGATATGTTACCTCAATAAAAATAAGAAGATACTAAACTATCCCTGCTCCCAAGTCTTTACAGTGGATAGGACAAGATAATTCTCTTTATCCTTAACCATTTTACCAAAAGATTTTTTTCTCTTGTTCTTTACCATAGTTTGGTGATTTCAGCCCTGGCTGGACATTGGAATCCCCTGCTGGGCTTCCAAAATGGGCAAGCAAACAATGCCCACAGCTCACTGCAGACTGACTCATTCACTTGCTACAAGTGGATAGTACATCATTCTTTTTACAAATCTCCCAGATAATTTTAATGTGTGACCACTGCCTAAAATTGGTGTCTTAACTGAGAGTACTATAAAGACTATTTTTTCTCTCACAGCTGATAAACAACAGAGAAATTAATAACAATATTTTTTCTTTCTCCTGATTCTAACCTCTTAAACTTTTAACCACTCTGTAACAAAACTCCTTCGTTACTACTTTCTAGCAAAACTCCTTCTTCATGAGCATCTTAATATGTAGTTTTATTTACTGTAGTCCATTCTTTTCTGTCTTTCATCACTATCCCATTAGTAATTTAACAGTCATTCAAAGTCACTTATGCTCCACAATCCTATTCTCATTGTGCAAGATTCCAGTATCCATGTGGTTTGCTATCCATGCTGTAGCTGAAGAGTTTTTGTCTTCCGATATTCACTCCAGTTCTCTTCAGCAATGTAATCCATGACCACATCCTCTGGAGCTTACTCTCTCCTACTGTGGTTCTATTCAATATTAACTACTGTTGAAACTCCAAGCCAGCAGGGTTCATCTCTATAATCCCAGTTGTTCCTATTTAGTCTGTTCATGTTCTCCTTTCTCACATACACTATCTCTAGTATTTTGCTTATTTTTCTTACTTGTTTTTTCTTTGTTTAAAATAAAGGTACAGGTATAAAATGGATAAAAAAAAAAAAGCAGGCAGCAATCAGTGATTTGTGTTGGTTGAATCTGGGAACCCAGCTGAGCTGAGAATGAAGGAATTTTGGGAAAGCCAGTACTCCTGGTCACATCAATTTTCTGTAAGAATTAAGCAGAGAGGGCCTCCCTGGTGGCGCAGCGGTTGAGCGCTGCGCTGTGGAGCTGTTGGCAGCGAGTTCGACGCCCAGGCAGGGAGATTCCCACATGGTGTGGCAGACCTCTCCTGCCTCTCCCGCTGCTCACCTCAGCAGTGTATTTCTGATCTGCCTGTTCTGCTCCCCACTCTGTCTCTGGTGAACCCTCTCGCCACCCCACACCTCTGGCCTGTACCCCAGCTTTTATGTATAAATAAATAAATCTTTTTAAAAAAAAAAGAATTAAGCAGAGATACAATCATTGAATTTTCCTCAGTTTGGTGCTTGTGGGATGAGGTAAATTTATCTTTAACTCACAGTAGTTTTAGTTTCACCCACATATGGGTACAGATGGAAAAATGATTTCTGGGTTCTGGTAAAAATAAATTTAAAGAGTATAAATTTAATACATTGCATTATGATCATATAAAGCTACACTGCTAATAGTTTTTTTTTCTGTCATCCTAAACACAAAGTCATTACATTTCTTAGTTTTTATTAATCAATTATGGTACAAGCAACATTACTAAAAATTTTGATCAACAAAAACTGGAAGGCCAGTGCCTTTGATGAGTTTATGTGATCTGAATCATGCTTAAGAGCCAGCTGAGATTATTAATGGTAATTCTCTTACCAATTTTTCTTGGTTGTAGATTACCTCTACGTAGATGTTCTATTTTTCAGAATCTTACTTTTTCAGTATATATCTTTCTTTCTTTACATTAATTTTCACATTGTTTGTTGGCATGGGGAAGACAAAGCCAAAGTGTCATGAGTCTGTGGTGAATTTAAATTAGAAAAAAGAGGCCGGTGGAATAGCCAGGAATACACATCATCAAAACATTCGTCTCTAAAAAATATAATGTTGGGAGAGAAAATGTGCTAATTGTGGCAATGCCATTTTATTAGAAAGAAAAGCATATGTACATGTGTTTATTTTCATTAAAATTCCTTTTACTCCATATTTGCCTTATTAACTTCATAGTGAAATTATGTGAGGACAGAGACCAATTCTTCCACATGCACTGTTGTACTACTCTTTTTATACTCTGGGTACATAATAAATGCTGTAACAATTGAAAATGAGAGGCACAAGTGCATTTCAAAGCAAATTGGTGATATTTTAATCCCTAGTGTTCACTTTTAGTACTTGGAAACATTTTATTAATGCAAGTCTTGTTTTAATATACTTTTTATTTCTCCAGATATCCTAGCTCTTAGTCATACTCCATGGCTTTATTAGCAGCTTCATGGGTCTGATTCTCATTTTCTCAACTCCAGATATAAACTGTTTGAGAATAAAGACTATTTCTTATCCAAAATTGTTGTGGCAGGACACAAAATAGACCTTCAGTAAATTACACTGGTCAACAGTGAGATCATAACTGACTTAAAAAGGCCCTAATCTGTAGTATCTTGGTGTGCTGAACATAAATATAACCCTGAAAATTTTTATTAGCTCTCGTTTTGAAGATCTTTCATATAAGTCATTTTATATGTTTCACCATATAAATTTATCCAGTGGGACTGCAACAACAACCTAAATCAGCCTAGAATGATGTAATATTGCATCACATTGCATAATATCATCATGCACACATCATCCAGAGTTGATTGCATCATTTTCTGATGCAATGCAATACTACTGCCAGGCAGCTGCTGAAGTAAGCTGACGTCAGCAGTACACTATATAAAGCCCTGTTGGAGAGGTTGAGCACTGAAAATATTTCAGACTTTGTGCAAGACAGTTTAAACTACTGTTGCATAGAACTATTAGTATTTTATCCATTTAGGCACAATACAGAACAGTAATGCCTCGAAAGTGCGTTAAGAGCGTGGACATTTTCCGCTCCATTTGTGGGGAAGTGACATTTGCCGACCAGAAGAAAAGTATCACTTCTCAAGTGAAGACGGCTTATCATCTTGCCTTTGGATGCAAGGTTGGTGACCAAGACAAGCCTTGGGCCCAGCATATATGCTGTGCTACATGTACAACACAGTTTTCACAGTGGTTCATTGGCAAAAGACCATCAATGCCATTTGCAGTCCCCATGGTGTGGAGAGAGCCAAGCAACCACATGAAAGACTGTTATTTTTGCTTGGTTCCTCCTCTTTTCGGTGGAATAACAAAGCAAAAGAAGTTGAGAATAGTCTACCCAAACATTCCATCTGCATTGAGATGACCAGTTCAACAACTTGCTGCAGGGTGATGCGAAACAAGCATGGAATGCTTTTCGCCTAGTGTCTACAAACTTTCTTGGGAATGTTAGGGCAAAAAACTGCAAGGAACTAGTAGAAGACATGCTGATGCAGTATCAGAAACTTGACTGCAATATGTCTCTAAAGATCCACTTCCTTCCTTCCCATCTGGATTTCTTCACTGAAAACTCTGGTATGGTTAGTGATGAACATGGTAAATGTTTTCATCAAGATATCTCATCAATGGAACAAAGATACCAGGGGAAATGGTCTACTACAATGCTGGCTGACTACTGCTGGACATTCCCCAGAGATGCTCCTGAACAGCTGTAAAAGAGACAAGTGAAGAAATCTAAGAAGTAGTCTATGACTTGATTTTTTACAGGTATTAACCATAGGCCTATTACTATTGGCATGCATTTCGTGATGTAAATGTCCATTTATTGCAGATTACAAAAAAACTAGAGCCAAAATTTAGAATTTGCTTGTCATATTCATGTTGAGCACATACAAATTGATAGGAAATGACTAATTTTATTTCAGTAACGTGACTTTTGTAAAAATTTGTTGACCAGTGATTGGTATGCATTTCGTGATGCAAACATCAATTTATTGCAGATTATAAAAAAAACTAGAGCCAAAATTAGAATTTGACTGTCATATTCATGTTGAGCACATACAATTGATAGGAAATGACTAATTTTATTTCAGTGATATGACTTTTGTAAAAATTTGTTGACCAGTGTTATTTAAATTGTACCTCAGTAGGTTCTTCTTACCTGAATTCCATTTCAACTCATGCTAATTTAGATGCCTTTGTGTGATCTGTCCCCTTCTCTGCTCTTAACAGCTCATTGTTGTTTATACTTTCAGTCTGTTGACATCAAAATGTGATGGCCGGCTGCTTGGAACATCACCATCCATCAAAAAATACCAAGATGCCACTAACAATGGAGAGAATAAGAGGGAGAAGAAGACAGTTGGGTTTCAGTCACATGTGGAAGATGATGCTGCATGGACATCTCAAAAGAAAGGTGTATATAGACCCCAAAAAGGTGAGTTTAGCATGTGTAGTAGCAAAATGAGAAACTATTGGGGGCAGGTGGTTACCGGTGGTTACCAGTGGCTGCTGGCCAGGAACTCCAGGTGGTTTCCCACAGTCCTGAGCTAGAGGTGAGTATGTGATAGACTGGCGCGTGCTGGCAAGGCCACAGGTGGCACATCTACGAGGTCAGTGAGTTACACCAGCTTTTCTTGGCATGCTCATAAGAAACTATCCAGTTTGTCCCTTTTTTGTAAGCAGTAAACTGTAAAAATTATTCAGCAATAAATAAGCTCATGTGCACAAAATAATGTTCAGGGTCAGTAATGAAGGCCAGAGATAGAACATAAATCTCTACTGGGAAAGCAAAGCCTAACAACTACAGTTAGTCCTCAGTTAACTGAAAATATGGGGAAATTAGATTTCAGGTCATGGATAATTCTACATTGTGGCTAAATGAAAACCTTGTAAGTTTCAAGCTAATGTTGCCTAGCAGTGTTTTAAGTTCCAGTAATTCTTCCTACTTTATACAGCACAGATATTTTAAAAGAAACCAGTTATAAATAACTGAAAGTTGAGTGAAGCAGTAGCATTTAACTATACTTCCCAGTTGTGTCTGGAGTGGTCTGAGAACTTGGGAACAGAATAGAGCGTCTCTGAACTTTATTGTGCCAAAGAAATGTTCAGGGGACAAAGGGCCGAGAAAGGCCTCTGAGCCTCCTTCTTTCACACCTCTTTCCTGTGCTTCTTTTTTAAATTGTCACAACCATTTAGCCTGATTTCCTTTTTACTTACTTCTTTTTTCAATGGACTAGCACCTCCCCACCTCTGGTGGGAAGCAGCCAACTTCTCATACACCCTCTAGCCACTCTCATGCTATTCATTTGAGCATTGTACAGCACTTCATAAGATCTTGCAGGCGTACCCCTCTGCCTTTCCTCATTGCTGCCAGCTCCATCATGGTTTTTGTTTTGTTTTGCTTTAATTATGATGAATCAAGAAATTATTTAATTCTAGGTAATTGAAAGATGATAATTTGTCTACATCCGCGATTTGAAACAAAGCAAAAGTACATTTTGTTTGACACAAGGAAAGTTCTGCAGCCCTCTATTGCTTTAAGGCAACTTAGAACAATTTTTTGTCTTTTTAGAGTTTGCTACCAGAAACAAACATGACTTGAGGAGAGTTAGTATCTGAGATAGAATTGCTGTTACTTTCTCTGTTAGTCGTCCTTCAGAGTTGGGAAACTCTTACTTCGGCCTCCTCTATTCTTAGTCATTGCACTTTGGAGAGTGGAAAACTGTCACAATTAGTGTGGTGGTTGCACTGCAAAGCTTACATAGGCTTCTGTTAACTTGTCAACAGATTTGTGTTGTGTGTCAGCACGAAAATAAAATGGCAAAATGAGAAAAATATAGTGTAATAGCAAAGGGACAAATAGCTTGAGTTATTGGTTAAGACCACAGCCACATTAGAAAGCTGCAATTGAAAAGGCACTTGGAGGAAGGTGTCATCAGGCCAGGCCTTGCCGTGGTGGAGGTTAATCTCTCCCGGGCCCAGCTACAGAAGCTGGAAGCCTGAAAAGGGCTTGTGTCCAAAAGAAATCAATTTCTAATTTGAAACAAAATCATTTTTGACTAACAGGGGTTCAGAACCCATTTCTTTTTGCTGTATAGTCTGCTGACATTTCAGCACTTTCTGTTGTGCACAATGAATCCTAATAGTCATTGTATAATGTTGCTATACCAATCAATTTAACCAAGAGAAAGCTGTTACAATTCTGCAAAGTTTTCTGGAATAGTTTTCACTCATGGTTTTATTTTTTTCATTTTCCCCCCTCCCTCTTTTGGGAAGGAGGGATCATAGTGTTTCAGTGAAAGAAAATAGAAACTTTCTTCATCTTCTTGAAAGAGTTTTGTTTTAAGTTAGTCATGGAAATGACTAACACTTAAGACTTCTTGTGTTTTTCTCTTTTTTTATTCTAATATGGAGCCATTAGCAAAATGATGCTACACCTGATCATGAAGGGAGCTGAGGGTATACTTTGAAGTCATTCAGATCTGCGGGACACAGGTCATAGCTGAGAGGGCACAGTCACTGCATTGGCATTTGCAGTGGCACCCGTCCAAAAGGGAGGCAGACTTTCCAAGGTGTGCCACAGGGAGCTTGGCCACCCTATTTATCATAAGGCCGATGACCTAGCATTGATTTCTAAGTCACACTGCCTGGTTTAGCATATACTTACTTTTCCCTCATTAGCGTGTCTCAATTTCATTATGCTTTCCTTTGTAATATATCCTTTGTTTCTCTCATTGTCCTTTAATCATTAAATACTGCATAGGACATTTACTGTGGGACCATTAATCATTATTTTTAATCTCTCATTCCTTTATCTCTTCTATCCTCCTCACCATTCTGTAAACTTTATTGATGCTAAATGTGTGAAAAAAAGACCCAACTCTTGTCTCAAGAAACAACCTTGTAGTCACAAAAATATGTACATTGTTGTCAGAATGACCCTCAGAATATAAAATGTTTTTCAGTCATCAGTGCTTTGGATGCTCTATTTCAGTTGCTTTTATTGAGCTATGTGGAATGGGGAAAATCTCAACTTAAGTCAAGAACTCTTAAGCCGAAGGCTTAACTCTGGAAGCACCCAGTCTTCATTCCTTTTCTCCCTCCCTACACGGTGATTTTTTTTTCTCTCCCAACTTGCCTAGAATCTCTCTTTTCTGAGTGATCACTGATCTCCTTTCATATTACAAACTTAAGGGAAAAGCTGGGGGGCCTCTGGACATGTGTTCCAGAGTGAATTGTTAGACCTCAGGGCTTAGTTCTGCCCATTCCTACGTGAGACTTTAAAGCCATTCCAAGGCGCCTTCTACATGAAGGCCACCTTCTGTTGATTCCTCTTTTATGGGTTTCTGAATCCCTTTAAAAGTTTAAGAGAGACTGTACCTAGAGTAATTTACATTTACCTCATGGTGTTGACATTGCCCTTCACTGTCTTTGAACTTTTTTAGGTTATATGGTATACACCAGCTACCACTGGTTGAGGCCCCATGAAGGGCTCCCAAACACAGTTTGCTTATTTTTTATTGGAAGAGGATTATTTAGACTCATCTGAGTGAGGATAATCTCTGAAGTTCATTGTTGTTCCTCTTAGGGAGCCTATGCTTGCAATGCTGTGAGTCCTCTTTGTAGCCTGACATATAGTAACATAGGTGACATAATTAAAGAAATAAGTTGAAGGATCTAAAGTAGAGAAATCCTTTCCATCTTATTTTTAAGAAAAACTTATTCATGTTTCTTTTATTACTAGCATCACCATTATTATATGTTTAATTAGAAAAGGAACCATAAGATATTACTTCAGATTCCCAGAAGTCTTGGCTAAAAGATTTGTTAAAAGTAGATGCCTTTATCAACAGAACATAACCCAGATGTGTACAATAAATTGTCCTGCCCAGTCCCCCCAAAGAGGGAATTGAGTCTACATATTCAATGTACTCCCTATTAAAATTCCAACGTTTGCAGAAATGGAAAAAGTAAGCCTAAAATTAATACAGAATTACAAGGGCCCCCAAATACCGACACAAATTTCAAAAGGGAGAACAAAGTAATTGGTTGTATTTTCATTATCATTCTTGTGTTATCAAGACTAGAATATCAAGAATGCCTATCTGCTAGTAAGAATGTAAAGTCTTACAACCACTTTGGAAACAATTTGGCATTAGTTATTAAAAATAAAGAACAAATACCCTTTATCCCACCAATTCCATTCTTAGGTATATACACTAGAAAAAATCTTAGACACTCAATGATTAATTTACAAATATGTTCTTAGCTTACATTTACTTAAGGTAGACTAAGCTATGTTAACAAGTGCACAGAAAGAAAGATTAATGGCTTAAAAAACACAATATTTCTTTCTTCCTCTTGTAATGGTCCACAGTTAGGGTTCAGACTGACAGCAGCCTTGTTTCAAAGAACAGAGTAGTTTTGCCACTTCTCTGTGCCTTCCAAAATCAGCTTGAGGTATGGTTAACTTGATCCATGGTCAAGGCTGATCACTGCTTGTTTTTGTAAATAAAGTTTGATTGGAACACAGCCATGTCCATATTTTGTACGTATTTCCTATGGTTGATTTCGTGCTGCAATAGAGATGCATAATTGCAACAGGAGCTGGATGGCCCACAAAGCCTAGTATATTTACTATCTGGAAGGCTACAGAATAGTACATAGGGAAGGTCTTTATAGGCCCAAAGTGACACAGATAGCATCCGCTGATTTTCCACCTGATCACACATAATTACAAGGGGAAGCAGGGAAATATATAATTGTGTACTCAGGAAGAAGGGAAGAGTATATTTTATTTGATAATTAGTGACCTCTGCCACACCAGCACTCTTCATGGTAGCCCCAAACCAGAAGTCCTCCAAATATTCATCAGTGCCAAATGAATAAAGACATAAATGTGTACAATCAGATATTGTATGGGGGAAAAAACTGTAGCTACATAAAGCATCAACATTGATGAATCCCAGATACAATATTAAGCAAAAGAAGTCTCAAAAAGAATATATAGTATATCACTATTTTTATAAAACTCAAAATCAGAAAAACTAAATCACATTTTTGGTATGCATACATAAATGGAAAAGTGACAGTGCTACAGTACTTTATTTCTTGATCTTAACTTCTTTCTTAGAGAAAGGTTGCACTGATATTTCTTTATCATTTATTCTTTAAACAAAACTGAATGTATAATATAATACGGCTCAGCTCTTTTTAAAATGCAGAAAAGACAAAGAGCCTAGAAACTGAGTCTTCCTAAACATTGAACTCTGAAAAGTTATCTTATCATGAGTTATTGATTGATGGATGGGCAGACATAGATCCAGTTATATATAAATAGGACATGATCCATTATATTCAATTCCATCTGCGGATGCAAAAATATATGTGCATGTTTATTTTCATAAAAATATTCACATATATTTACATATATAAACATGCATTTATGTATGAAATTTATCATTCTAACAGATAATATTCCTACAACATTTTTTTAAAATGTGCATATTGTCTTTGTATGTGTACATGTAAATATAGAGGAATATGTAGTTTTTTAATATGCATAATAACTACATGTAATTGTTTGTATACATGATATTAAATTTTATAGAAGGAGAAAATATAATTAAAAGGTGATATGTAACTTTCTGTAAATTTCATATGTAATAAAGCATTGAGGATTAAAAAAAGGTAGAGGAAAGGTAAACAAAAGTAGAGTCTCTTGAACAAATGGTTCTCAATAATCTGGAAGACTTCTTTCCTATAAGAATGAAGTTAGATCATTCTCTTACTCCATGCACAAAAATAAAATACTGGGTTAAATATTTAGACAGAAGGCAGGTAACAATAAAATAATGTAGAAGAAAACATTGGCAATATGTTCTAGGACATCAATGATAAAGATGTTTTTGGAAACTTGACCCCTATGGCAAGGAAAATAAAAGCAAAATAACAGTTGGGATGACCTCAAATTAAAAAGCTTTTACACAGCAAAAGAAAATATAAGAGATCAAAAGACATTCTCTTGAATACAAGATAATATTTAAAGATTACACAGCCCATAAGAGGTTAATATCCAAAATACATAAGAAACTTAAGCAATTCAACAATGAAAACAACAACATCTTTAGTGAATGGGCAGCAGAGCAAAACAGACAATTCACCAAAAAGGATATCCAGAAAATCAGTAGATATCTGGGAAAATGTTCATCGCTTTTAATAAAGGAAATGCAAGTTCAAACCACAATGAGATACCATCATACTCCCATGAGGATGACAGATCTTTAAAACAAAAAAACAACACATGCTGGAAAGGATGCAGAGAAAGAGGAACCCTCTTACATTGTTGGTAGACATTTTAGAAAGCTATGGGAATTTACCTTAAAAAACTGAAAATGGAAGTACCATATGACCCAGCAATCCCACTCCTGGGCATATATCCAAAGAATATGAAGCCATCAATGCAAAAAATTATTATGTTCTACAGTATTTATTGTAGCACTGTTCATAATAGGTAGGACATGGACACAACCCAAATGCCCACCAATAGAAGACTGGGTCAAGAGGATGTAGTACATACATACTATGGAATATTATCCAGTGATAAAGAAAGATGAAATGTTACTGTTTACAAGCAAAATGGAGGGAGTTTGAGGGAATTATGTATAGAATGACAAACATTGGATATTTACATGGCAACAAAGTAAAATGCAAAAGCTTTAAGACAATAATAACCAAAGTGAGGTTTCTGAGTTTTAGAGGAAGGGGGAAAGGAGAAAGGGTCAAAGGGATATAAGGAATGGTGATAGGGGGAAATAAGGAAATAGAAATAGGGCCTCCCTGGTGGCGCAAGGGGTTAAGTTTCAGCATTATGAAGCTATCTCAGTCACTGCAGCACCAGTTTGATCCCCAGCCAGGGAGCTTCCCACATGGCACAGCAGACCTCTCCTGCCCTGCCCCCTGCTCCCCTCAGCAGTCTATTTCAGTTAAACTTTCTGTTCTGCTCCTCACTCTGTCTCTGGTGAATCCTCCCACCCTCCCCAACACCTCTGGCCTGCACCCCGCTCTTTTATGCATAAATAAATAAATCTTTAAAAAACAAAATAAAAAAGAAATAGAAATAAACTTGCACAATGCTTTAGAATGATCATTCTTCACTTTTGGGCGGTCCCAAAACTCTTTCAGAATTTGGTGAAAATTAGGGTTCCTTTACCCAGAAAAATGAGCGCATATACACACACAATTATGGAGGCAATTCTAAGGTACTCATGCATTCCTGAATTACATTCCTGGACTCCATAGAGATCATGGACTGCTGTTAAAATTCTTCCTTAAAGTATTCCCATCAAATGCCAATTTTCTGAACCAAACTTTGACGTAGTCTCAAAACAGAAATTGAAGACTAATATTCAGATCTTCTATGATTATGCCTAAAAGACATTTATAATCTATCATTACCAGACATCTCTCCTCACCTCTCACCTCACCCATAATTTCCTCTCATTTGTTTCCACCCCCATTTGTCCATTTTAATTTCCCTCACATCATCCAGGATTTAGTCCAAGCAATTGTAGCAATGGTGAACAACTTTACTTACCTCCGCTCTCTCTGTTCTAAATTCTGCCACTATGG
Organism: Scalopus aquaticus; assembly: GCA_004024925.1. Taxonomy (NCBI): domain Eukaryota; kingdom Metazoa; phylum Chordata; class Mammalia; order Eulipotyphla; family Talpidae; genus Scalopus; species Scalopus aquaticus. The sequence continues at coordinate 60,262 of PVIJ01004674.1, read as the reverse complement.
TAATCTCTCTAAAGACAAATTTGTTGGTTTTTGTTAATTTTTTTGTTGTTGTTGCTACTGCTATTTTGTTTTATTTTTGAGGCAGTCTATCATACCGGTTAAGAGTTTAAAATGCAGGGGCCTCCCTGGTGGCGCAGCGGGTTAAGTGCAGCGCTGTGGAGCTGTCAGCAGCTGCAACTCAAGTTCGATGCCCGGCTGGGGAGGATTCTCACATGGCACGGCAGATCTCTACTGCCTCACCCGCTGTGCCCCTCAGCAGTGTATTTCTGTGGATCTGCCTGTTCTGTTCCCCACTCTGTCTCTGGTGAACCCTCTCACTGCCCCACACCTCTGGCCTGCACCCCAACTTGTATGCATAAAAATAAATAAATCTTTAAAAAAAAAGTTTACAATGCAGAGTGAAATAGACCTTGATTGCATTCAAAACCCAGCCTTGTTCTTCCTAGCCCGTGATATTGAACATACTACTTGACCTTTCACAGTTTCCACTTTCTTATCTATAAAATGAGGACAATAATATAATTTAAGGACTGTTGTAAGGGTTAATGAAATTATGCATGTAAAGTGGTTAAGGTTTTTAACACGGTACAAGCACACAGTGATGCTCAATAAATACTTCCTGAATATATTAAATATTTAGCCTTGAGATTTTTTTTTATTTACTGCTTTAGCTAATTCCATGGTCTTTATTCCTTCCTTTCAAAATTCTCTCTCCTTGGGGCTAGAAGGGATTATGCTAAGTGAAATAAGCCAGAAGGAGAAAGATAAATACTGGATGGTACCACTTATATGTGGAATATAAGACAAGCCAAACAAAACGTAAAGCAAATACAAACTTTACCAACCTTTGAAAACTGACCATAAATCAGGTATCTAAGAGGGGAGGAGACGAGAGAGGATAAGGTTGGGTGCGTAAAGGGTAACACAGGCTGTGGTGGAGGAAAAATAAATAAATTTTAAAATAGTAATAACAATAATAATAAATTCTATCTCCTACTTTAAATCTCTAATCCTAAAGCCAGATGTAATTGCTTCCTAACTCCTCAAACTTTTCATAGTATATTTACTAAGACAATGTAACATACTGACGAAAACTGAAATCAGATTCTCTGGTCTTGAATGCTGGATCCATCTCTTACTGGTTTTGTCTATTGCAATGGGTTTTTATAAGAATAAATGTAACCAATTCCCTCAAAAGGCAAAACTGTAGAGACTAAACTGGAGGGGAAAGAAGACAAACAAGGGTAAGGGATTGACTACAAATAGGCACAAGGGAACTTTTTGGTGTAAGGAAGTATTCAAAAACTGGATTATAAAAATAAATAAGGAAATGGCATTAAAAATTTTCAACTAGTTTGTAGACATGCTTTCGTATTTCATATTTCATATTTCAGTATATTTATTGCTGTTTATCAAATTGTACACTTACGATTGGTACACAAATTGCACCTCAGTGAAACTATTAACAAAATAGGAAGAATAAATGATGTTTGGAAAAGGTGTAGAACATACCAGGCACATGCCAGGATGCTTTATCTGATTGCTCAGAGCATTGCATTTCTTCCTCTCCACCTCCCCTCCAAACCTGGTAATGGTTTGGGTTGAGGGTCCCACTTTGTATAGACAAAAAGGGCTGAATTGTGCATTCACTTGGCCATCTTTTACATCTGCACGTAATAGAGAAGAGTCAGTGATGAGTGACTTTTGATTACTCAGGGTCATGGTGATTGTTTTGATATGATCCCTGCAAGTATAAGACTCTTGCCTTCTCTAGGTCTAATCTTCTCTGGACACATCTAATCTGTGCCATTGCGTGTAGTATTCTTGGTGTTTTAGGCTCTGGTATTCCCAGCACTTCAAGGCTGTCTTCATATTATTTGAGTTTGCACCCTCCCCTAAAGAATGAGTCTTCCCAAGTAACTTCTTTAAGCGGCTTCTTCTGAGAATCAATGCAAAGAAAGAAAGAAAAAGAAAATTGTGAATGAGACTCTTAGAATCTTCCACTAAGAAGACAGGGATATTGTGTTATTTGTAAAATAATATTAAGAAGAAGAACATCATTATTTAAAATATTTATAACTAGAAAATGAAAACAGAAAACCTTTCTATCCATGCCATCTCAATATTTAGCACTCAAGAAGAGAAAGTAATTGTCAACTAAGCTTTGCTCATTAGAAAGGACCCAAATCAGACGTAGAATAGTTAGTTGAGCATCTCTTCCCATAAGACACTTGTTTTAGCCCAATGTGGAATTCTTTAAAAGAAGCATTCAAGATTTATGTTTGCCTTAAAGTTTTGGGGTGAGTATCATTTTAGTTTAGGAGGTTTGTAGGTACAAAGTGCTGGAATTTTCTATTTTGTCAACGAGAAGAAAAATATTAAGTAAAAGGAACAAAATGAAGCAATTTACCTTCTTGGGTATTTGCACAGTAAATTGGCAAAAATATAATAGGTGATCATGTTTAAAAACAAAATCTCTAGTTAGTCCATTATTGTACAAATTCAACTTTTAAAAGCAAGATATTATGAATCTGATGTTTATACAACTAAACCCACTGAGTTTTCCATCTGCCATTATTTCACTTCAGGAGGAGAAAATGCCTTACTCTCAAATCTTGGGGAATTTCTAAAATCTCTATTATATTACTCAGAATGGACTTTCCCATTACCTTTTATCAAATCCGCAAATTATTTCCTTTACTGTTCCTACAGGAATAATGACAGGAGTTAGAAAAGATGCATCTACATCTCCTATGACAACAGAAAGCCAAAAGGATCTTGTTACCACAGCTACATCATCATTTCAACAGGATACCTCCCGGTAAGTAGAGATACTCCTGATAAGCACATTTTTTTCACGTTTATTTAGTAAGGAGTGGGAAAATCTTGGCAATTCTTACTGGCTCTTACTTACTTGGAAGTATCTAGGTTTCACCAGGTTGAACTCATGGAACCCTTTCTTTACCATACCATTCCTTAATTGATAATAGCAATTGGTTAGGATTCCCATAGATATGCAGAACTAATGCTATATTTCATCAGAAAATCCATTTTCATCAAAAAGTCCTTCCCAATTTATCGTGAAATGCTTATACACTTATACTACAAGTTTAACTGAATTGATACAGAAAATCACAGGTTTTATACTATTGTTAAAGGACTGTCAACATTTACTTGTATCAGAGTTACTTTTAAAGAGTTGATAATACCATCAGCTTTTTTGGGACTCAGGAAAAGAAATGTGTTATTAAAATTTCTCATATCTAATAAACCAACCCTTATATTACACTTTGAAGCTGAATATATAAACATCAACACCAAAAGGGCTTGATTTATGTTTCCTTGGGGATATGATACTTTGAGCATTTAAATTGCTAGCATCTTATGAAATGAATATATATTTCAAGACTTAATTTTAAAGAATTTTGGGAACTGACTAACACAGAGGATAGTAGTAATAGTTGTCATCTGCTGAGCACATGCTGTGTGCCTAGCACTGTGCTAAGTCCTTTGTATGTATTACCTGATTTAATCTTTCTCACACCTTTGAGAGGTGGTCCTACTATCATCCTTATTTTGAAAATTAGGAAACAAAGTCTCAGAGAGATTGAGTGACTTGCCTAAGGTCACATAGCTAATAAGAGACTGAGCCAGCATTTCAGTCTCTAAAGCCTAAAATCCTAAATATTAATATTATAATAGTTCACAATGACAACCTCCCTATTTTGGAGGCCACCTACAATCAAAAAGAAATTTAGCTATTTTACCACATTCTTTTTCCATTACTCCTTTCTTTTTTTTTCAATGCTGTCATTACTGGCTTCTTGCCAAAGACCCACATGAGTTGTGGTTCTGAAATGTTGATGGAACACTTAATGTGCTCAAAGAGGATTCATCCTACTTCACCTTGAGGGATTCCTGTGGAGTTACAGGTAAAGAGGAGATGGATTTTTAATCTTAGTGAATGTTCCTATTGTTGAAGATTAAAATGAGATCTTTACCACTACTTTAATGTGTTTTTGATGATTATATTTCAGTTTAGAGAGAGAACCATGAAAAAGAAGAATAAAATGTTTTCCTGTTAAGGGTTTTGTAAAACATCCTCAGCATACATTTTCTAAATAGACCATACCAACTTTGGAGAGTTTTACAAGCCCAGGTCAAAATTGCTGTGAAGATTCATATTTACACACCTTAAGAAAAGGATTCTTTATCTGTTAGTTCCTAAGACTGCAGATCAGCTAATTATAGATTCTCAGAAGCTTCTTAAATAATGAGCATTTGGCTAAATAAAACAATATGTAACACACCAGATTTTATCCTTGGAAGTGCACAATGACATATTATAGGTTTGTTATACAAACTGCGGAGTTGAAAAAGAAGATTCACTACTATGAAAATCAGTTACCAGGAAAGCACAGGGTAGCTTTCCAGATTTCAAAATCAGGATTATTTGAATTATTTTTATTTCAAAGGGTACAAAAGGCATTTTTTATAAGCTACTTTTCCACTATACCAAACTCATAATGCAAGCAAAAAAGCCTATTGTTCTTCATCCTAACAAACCTTTGAAAGTACTGAGGAGAAAAAAGTAAAAAGCCTTTCCCCTGTCCACCCTAAATTCCAAAATTTTTCAGAACTTATTAAAAGGATGGTGGGTGGGACAGATGCCTGTGGGAGACAGATTTTCCTTTGTTCTCTGAAATGCACTAACACCTAGAAGAATCCTGTATCATTCCATGTGCAGGTGATAAAACCAGGCGTGGCAAAGTCATCTTTCTCATTCACAGGGTAGGTTGTTAATTGTACTCTCTGCTGCCTGTCAATATAATGTGAAATTTTCATTCCCCATTCAAGATGGAAAAAGTTGTGGCTGAAAATGTTAACATTTGCATTTTTATTTGTTGATTTATTTAAAGGACAGCCTCTCCTACAGCAATCCATCACTTGGTGACACCCCAAATATGAATAATGTATTGTAGACTTGCGGTTACAATATGTAATAAGTGCGAGAGACAGTAAAGGAATGTTAACTATGTTGCAAATGTAATATTTATTGACTCATAAAGTTTATTGCTTTCCAGGTTCAATAATACTGACCATAGGACATTAATATCACTTATCCTGATTTTAGCTGGGCACCTTTGTATGTAGAAATATTCATCTATCTCATGCTAACAAAATAAATATGTAATTTACAGCACAAGCAAAGAGGGCTTTATAGTTTTCTGTGCTAGAAGCTGCAATGCTTCTTTCTCTCCATTTCACTTCGGGCCTCCAGCATTGATCACATACCCTGAGTTGTCCAAAAGAGTAAGCACAGCGGTCATCTTGGCACGTGGGGGTAGCACCACTGAACTGTCACACATTTCTGCTTGGTTGGAATAGGCAACACCCCACACACCACTTGACCTGGGGCTTTTTTTCTCAGTCATTCTGAACCCTGGTGGGTAGGTATGCCTTCACTGGGAAAGAAAATTGAGCGAGTAAATGCTTTTAATTCCATGCCACTGAGTCAGAGTTTACCGATTCTACGCTATCCCCATCTCCAATGTGAAGCCAGAACTGGGCAGGTTACCAGTGAATCAGTTATAAGCGCACATGTTAATGAAAATTAACCCTTTTGTGCCTTCCAGCATTTGGCTTGTCCATTGCCAACAAAAAGATTGTACAGGAGTATCTAACACCCAGAGAAAAAGAAGTAACGTTAATTAGCAGCCATCAGCTGTAATTGTCATCCCCATTAAGATGCAGAATTATGTATTTCTTCGTTATAAATAACCTTTCTAATTGTACTTGATGTATGCCAATTTAATCAAAAAGTATACTTGCAACAGACAGATATTTGCATTAATGCTGCTTTAGACTTTAAATCTTTTATTTCAAATTTGATTGGGAAAGGGAATCTATTAGAGCTGTACATCCTTTATGTGTTGGTGTCTTTTTCTATTCAGGCATGTAGATCCTGATACATTTTATACTCAAGACAGTGGTTTCTGGAATTGCTCAATGAAAAAGAAATCTTGTCACTCTTTAGAATACTGGCCAAATTTCTGTCTCTCAGTCATATGACAACACAGTGATGATTGATGACAACCCAAACTGATTAACAGAGTCAAATGGGAGGTGGGGGAAGCAGCAGGGTTATATTCTCAGCCCTGAAGTAAATGTTACTAACACCCTCTTCTCTCTGCTTTTCTCTGAATCCTAAGAAGAGTTATGGACAGCACTCTTGCCCTGTTTGTTTTGTACATGTGATAGGTGTAAAGAGAAAAAGACAGATGTCACTAAATCATGCCCAAGTAGTGAATTTTGGGGTTTGGAGCTGGAGTTAGCCTATTTCATTTTTTACTAATACTTTTTTTTTGGCATAGAAGAACTGGGATATAGGTCAGAGGTGCTAGGGGTGAGATGATTCACCAGAGATAGAGTGGGGAATGGAACAGGCAGATTTACTGAAATACACTACTAAGGGGAGCAGCAGGTGAGACAGGAGAGGTCTACTGTGCCATATGTGGGTCAGATCCCTGGCTGGGGATCAAACTCAGGCAGTACCTGTGATAGTGCTGAGACTTAACCCGTAGGCCACCAGGGAAGCCCAGGAGTTAACCTATTTCTAAGAAGTGCTGTTCACCTTTCTACTCTAGCTGTTTTTCAGAAAGCTGCTTTTTTTTTTTTTAACATAACACAAAGTTGAAGTTTTTTGTTTTATTTGATTTTAAGGTATATTGGATTGGGGGAAGGGAGGTTTCATATCGATTTTGTTATTGTTGTAGAGAGGGCATTGGAAAATATTTGAGTGTGTGCTTTGAAGGACTTGATAGCTATTTGGGAGCTTTTAAAGAAATTGCTCTTTTTTTTTTTTTAAGAACTTGGTCTTTTGCCATCAAACTAAATGCTTCTGAAAAACTTGCCTTAAGTTGACAATTTGGTGAGCTTTCTGGAGTGCAGATACCTGTGCACAGCCATGCTTTCAGACAACTGTTTGCATACAGCTGACTTGAAGGTGGCTTGTGGGGACCCCATGCCCTCAGAGGTTGATATTGAAGGACCAGACTCAGAATATTGGTAACCTGGGACCACGCTCTACAAAAACCAGACTGGAAAGATCCAAATACTCTGCAATCTAGAATTAAGTTCTTCCTCTCCATCTTGAAGACAGCATTTTTCCTTTGTCTCCTTCAGAAAAAAATGTCTATTCAGGTTCTTTGCCCATTTTTTCATCAGGCTGCTTGGTATTTTTGCTATTATGTTGTAAGAGTTCCTTATATTTTTTGATACATGGTTGCAAATATTTTCTCCCATTCCTTTGGTAGCTTTTTTTGTTGTTGATAGTTTCCTTTGCTGTACAGAAGCTTTTTAATTAAATGTAGTTGTTTATTTCTGCTTTTATTACCTGAGTTTTGGGTATCATATCCAAAAAATAATTTTTTTTGAACTAGAGAATTTTTTATTGTTATTTATATCTTTTACATTATGTATTCTCCTTGGATAACCCACCACCTATTCACGCGTGACCCATCACTGTAGTCCCTTGTGCTCTTTTCTACCCCATTTTGAGCCCTTATCCTCCACCTCCCTTGCTGAGTGTTTCTCTCTTGTTTGGTTCCCCTATATTCCTGTTAGAAGTGAAACCATTCGATATTTTTCTCTTTCTTTCTGGCTTATTTTGCTGAGCATGATCCCCTCTAATTTCATCCATGTTGCTGCAAATTGCATGGTTTTTTTTGAATGCTGAATAGTATTCCATTGTGTATATGTACCACATCTTCTTGATCCAATCATCTCTTTTTTTTTTTAAGATTTATTTTTTATTTATACATACAAGCTGGAGTACAGGCCAGAGGCGTGGGGTAGCAAGAGGGTTCACCAGAGACAGAGCGGGTAGCAGAACAGGCAGATCAGAAATACACTGCTGAGGGGAGCAGTGGGCAAGGCAGGAGAGGTCTGCCGCGCCATGTGGGATTCTCCCTGGCCGGGTGTCGAACTCGCGTCGCCACTGCTGACAGTTAAGCGCTGCGCCACCAGGGAGGCCCTTGATCCAATCATCTCTTTTTGGGCATCTGGGTTGTTTCCATACCTTAGCTATTGTAAACAGTGCTGCAATAAACATATGGGTGCATGTACCCTTTTGGATTATTGTTATTGTGTCCTTTGGGTAGATGCCCAGGAGTGGTATTACTGGGTGGTATGGAAGCTCCATTTTTAGCAGTTAGAGGAATCGCCATACAGCTTTCCATAGAGGTTGGACCAGTTTGCATTCCCACCAGCAGTGTAGAAGTGTTCCTTTTTCTCCACATCCTCGCCAGGATTTGTTGTTGCCTATATTTTTATGTGTGCCATTCTCACTGGTGTGAGGTGGTATCTCATTGTGGTTTTGATTTACATTTCCCTGATTATAAGTGATGTTGAACATTTTTTCATATACGTGTTGGCCATTTTTCATATACCTGTTTGGTCAAAAAGTAATTTTGAAGGAAGGCCAAATTTAAGGAGCTTTTATCCTATGCTTTCTTCTAGGAGTTTATAGTTTCAGGTCTTTCTTTTAAGTCTTTAATCCATTTTCAGTTGTTTTTTGTGCATAATGTAAAGTAAGGATCCAGTTTTATTTTTTTGAATGTGACTGCCAAGTTTTCACAGCACCATTTTTTGAATGGCTTATCTTCTCCCTGCTATGTGTTCCTTGCACCATTATCAAAAATTAACTTAGCATTTGTGTTTGCGGTTATTTCTGGACTCTGTTCTTATTGCATTGGCCTGTGTATCTGTTTTTATTACTATAGCTTTGTAATATGTTTGAAGTCAAGAAATGTAATGCCTCCAACTTTGTTCTTCTTCCTATTGATTGCTCTTTTTGGAATATTTTGTAGTTCCATAGGAATTTTAAGACTTTTTTTTTCCATTTTGGTGAAAATGCCACTGAAATTTGATAGGAATTGCGTTGAATCTGTGTGTCACTTTGGGTAATATGGACATTTTAATAATATTAATTACTCCAACCCATAAACATGGGGTATTTTTCATTTATTGTGTCTTCAATTTTTTATTAGTGTTTTATAGTTTTCAGTATACAAATCTTTTATCTCCTTGATTAGATATATTTCTGAGTATTTTATACCTTTTGATGTTGTAAATAAAATTGATGTCTGGATTTCCTTTTTAGATAGACCATTGTTAGTATAAATAGATACAATTGAGTTTTATATGTTCTTGTATTCTGCAAGTTTTATATGTTCTTGTATTCTTGTATTTCTTGAGTTTGTTTATTCTAACAGTTTTTTTTCTTCATTGCTTATACTTCTAGTATGTTGTTGAGTACAAGTGGCAAGAGTGGGCATCCTTGCCTCCTACTGAATCTTAGAGGAAAAATCTTAGAGGAAAAAAATCTAGTTTTTTCCTATTGATTATGATGTTAGCTATGGATTTTTCATAAATGGCCTTTATTGTGTTATAGGAATTTCCTTCCATATATACTCTATTGAAAGCTTTTATCATGAATGGATATTGAATTTTGTCAAAGAAGACATGCAAGTAGCCAATAGGTATACAAAAAGGTGCTGGATGTCATTAATCATCAGAAAAATGCAAATCCAAATCAGAATGAGATATCACCTTACACTTTTAGGTTAGCTATTATTGAAAGAATTAAAATAAGTGTTGCACAGGATTGTACATTGTTGGTATGAATGTAAGTGGGTATAAATATTATGGAAAACAGTGTGGAAATAGTCAAAAAATTAAAAGCAGAACTTCTTTTTTTTAAAATATATATTTTTATTGTTATTTATATCTTTTACATTTTGTATTCCCCTTGGCTAACCCACCACCAGTTCACCCGTGATCCATCTCCATGGTCCCTTGTGTCCTTTTCTACTCCATTTTGTGCCTTTATCTCCCTCTCCCCCCCAAAGCAGAACTTCTATATGATACAGATATATACCAGTAGAAATGAAACCAGTATGTCAACAAGATATGTTTGCCCATGTTCATTGCAACATTATTCATAATCATTCAGGTATGAAAATAGTCTAGACATTCCTCAAAGATGATGAACTATGGGATATAATTCAGTCCTTAGAAAGGAGATCATGACATTTGCGTAAGTGAACCTGGAGGACATCATGCTAAGTGAAATAAGATTTAGGGGAAAAACAGTGGATGATTTCACTTACATATAGAATCACAAATTTACAGAGGTAGAGAGGTGAGTGGTGGTTACCAGGAGTGGGGAGGTAGGGAAAAAGGGGAGATGTTAGTCAAAGACTACAAAGTTGCAATTATGTAGAATGAATAAATCTAGAGATCTAATGTACAGCATAGTTAATAATACTGTATTGAATATTGAAAATTTACTAAGAGAATAGATTTCAGTTTCTGTCACATCAGAAAAACAAGTAGTACTCTACAAGGACATAGCTATGTCCATTACTTTAATAGTGATCACTGTAGTAATCATTTCACTGTGTATCAAACAACACATTGTATACCTTAAATATAACACTTTTTATTTTTAAAAAAGATTGACTCACATACAGTGTTGTAAACCAGTGTTACCTCAATATGATGTTTTTTATCTTTATTTTCACTTTAAGTAACCTGACATGAAAGTCCTGTTGCTTCCAATTTCACATATGGGGGCATAACCTTTAAAGTACTAAAACGACTGAGAGTGTCTTAGTCCTTTGCTGTGCCCGGAAAAGAGACAAACATTTTGTGTTTATCCCTCTTTATTCTCCATAAATTATAAACCAAATCTTTACCTCCTGGGCAGTTCAGGCATTGTTTTATATCTGTGTCACATTGCCAGTAACCATTTAGATTGCAGAGAAGGGAAAATCATATAAATGTGCTGTTGCTTATTATAATAGTGATCTGTTTTATCTCAGGTAACAAAATTTTGAGTTGACAGTTGCCAAGGGATTCAAAACCTAAACAAAAAAACATGTTTCTATTATACTGGTAACAGAATTGCAGAAAAATTTAATTATTTATTCATATTCCCTGTCATAGGATTGTCGAGTTGACAAAATGCCTTTAACATGCATTATCTCTTTTAAATTGCACCCAAACCCTGTGAGGTAAATAGTAGTGTTGTCCCATTTTGCAATTATGAATCGAGACCCAAGAAAGACTGAGTGTCTGCCCAAGGCCACACAGTAAGGAAGAAAGAGAAGACTGGAATGTAGCACTTCCAATCCCATATTTCAGTGTTTTTTTCATTCTGTCAACTTCCTGAAACTTGGATTTGGTTCTGAGATATAGGCACTAAGATAATAAAATTCTTCTGTAGAATAGCAGTCATACAAACTTCACTTTAAGAGTTAGACTTTATTTTTATAACTTGACAGGAAGAAACTACCAAGAAACTTAGTCATTCTAAGAAGAGGAGGTGCTGTGGTTCCATTACCTACAACAACCAAATTACAACACTTTCTTGCACTTGTTCTCAGAATTCTGACTGTAACAAAATCTTTTTTTTAATCAGATCGTTTTTCTCACTTACATTTCTCACTTACATATATTCACACAAATATTTTAAGTACTCAGATTCCCTTATGTGCCTAGCACAAGATAATGTGTTATTTTCCCAAGGTGGAGAGAGAGGAGCTAAACTGTAATTCCAACCTTCAAAGTAGAGGCCATAGATATTACTTGGGTTTATGTGGTAGGTTTGAATAGCAGGCTGTCTCTTTTTAACAGGGTATGTGAGTGATAACTCTATATAACCATACTGGCTACTAGTCATTGAATGCCTATTATGTATCAGGTCTTGTGGTGGGCATGTAGAGACATGCCCATTTACAATATATGTTCATGTTTATAATATATGTTCATTTATAATATATGTTCATACAACTTACATATCACTGTAAAGCCTTTTTTAATAACTAGCAAAAGCTGAGTTTCAAAATATTAGATTTTCTTCTTAGATTTTTTTCAAAATGACTTTCCAAACCTGGGCTGCTAGACCAAGAACTATCATTCTAGCTTCATCTGCCCTCGGTGCAACAGTTTATACACTGTACACAAGCACAGTAGCTTTTCCATTTTGAGAACTGTAAATAACAAAATAAAAGCAAAACCTAATGAAAATGCACACAAAATGATGATAAAAAAGTATAATTTGAGGACTTCAGAAAACAATGTGTTGAATATGTAAAAGAAAATTGGAAGTTGTAAAGAAGCTTCTCTGTCTTCCATCTTCAATCAGGAGGGTGAAAACCCACACCATTCAAAAGGGTTTGTTTGTTTGTTTTTTAAGTTGGGTTAATATAATAACGTGGAATTACCTGCCAGAAGCTATATTATTACCAAGAATAGTCAAATGTAGGAAATTTAAGTTTGATGAAAAGGTGTTGCTTTTAATTAAGCCATGTTGGCTTATTACGATAATTTCCACACTTGAAAGTCATTAATATTATCTGTTCCTTCTGCACACATTTTTTATAAAGTGTATAAGTTAAGAAAATAAAAACAAATAAACTGAATAGAAATAATAAAAGCATAGCATAATTCTAAGAAATGAATTCAGCATGAGGAAGCTTGTCAAGAGTTTTTACTGTAGGAAAAACATACGGTACAAGGAAAATACACATTACAACAGCCTGTATTTACTAGCCACTTAGGATTCTAGTCCTTGGCTTCAGGAAATCTAAATTCTGGACACAGAGACTGTAAGTGCTATTTTATTGTCCATACTTTGCTCTACAAAGTAGAATTACAAAGTTCTACAATGTATTACTTACATAATTTATAAAACATTATTTAAAAAGATAATAAAGAGCACACATTTGTAGAAGGTAAACCCATCTCAAAATTTTATATTCTGTACTTCCAAGTAGTTGCAAAATCCCTAAGATTACCCTTGGGACATATGACATAAATATGTTCTTTGTGGAGCCAGCAGTAGGTAAGTGTTATGCTTCCTTAGTGTGTCTTCTCCAGGGTACTAAACTCTAAAAAATGCTGTGATTAGTACATCTGTTCAGGGGTGCCAGTTCCTGCTGTCATCATTTCATAGGTTTTAACCCCATGAACTACTGTTTTGGAGTTGTTCATTTGGTCCAAGGTCATCAAATTCTCTTAACTTCAATGTTAAGAAATATATGTGAGTGTCACATGCTGTCCTAGGCCCTATAATGCTTTTATAAAAATTCTCTCATATGTGTTACCTAGTGCAGTCCTCATAATCATGAGAAAGTAAAGCTCAGAGAGGCAATAATAGAACAGTTAAGAGCCCAGGTGTAATAATTACAGCACCTAGGTTTATCAGCCTAGATTTAAATGCTTGCTATGTGATTTTGAACAAATCATTTAATTTAATCTACAAAATGGAGGTGATACCTTCCTCATAGGTTTTTCATGATGATTAAAAAGATAATTTATATAGGGGCCCCCCCGGTGGCGCAGCGGTTAAGTGCTGCGCTGCGGAGCTGTCGGCAGCGGCGACGTGAGTTCGACGCCAGGCCAGGGAGAATCCCACATGGTGCGGCAGACCTCTCCTGCCTCGCCCGCTGCTCCCCTCAGCAGTGTATTTCTGATCTGCCTGTTCTGCTCCCCACTCTGTCTCTGGTGAGCCCTCTCGCTGCCCCCACGCCTCTGGCCTGTACCTCAGCTTGTATGTATAAATAAAATAAAATATTTTTTTTAAAAAAAGATAGTTTATATAAAAAACTTAGCACAGTGCTAGATATGGCTCAATAGTAGTTGCCATGTTAAAATGTGTATCCCAAGATCACAAAGACAATAAGGAACAGAGCTAGGATTTGGACCTTGCTACTGTAAATCCAAATTCTATGTGTGTTTCCTGACAAAAGGCTAGTAATAGGGTTAGATTCCTCACAGAGGTAAGCAGTTAGGGGTGTATTTTTTCTTATTCACCATGCAAACATGCTTGCAAACGTCTCTTTCTTTGACTTGTTAAGCCATGTTCCTTTAGTGGAAATAACAGTATTAATAACTACTTTACTAATTTGCTCAGAGTATTAAATTTGACTAGAAATATGAAGCCCTTAATTTGGTGCTAAACCCTCATGCACACTCCGCGTTGGCTTTCTTCTTCTATGCACTGGGCAGCAAGTCTTGTTGGGGCAATTAAACCAGTATGCGTGAATGATGTGACCTCTCGCAATGAGTGACATTGCTCTACAGAAATAGGACTTAGAAGTAAACATAAAGACCCTGCTTTCAAGGGACTTTCCTTATGCAACACTGGCATTATTTTCTAATGTCTTTGACTATTCCCTCCATTAGTTTTTCTTCTAAATAAATGGAGGTGGGTGGGGAGTAAATTCTGGGTATATTGATAGAGTAAGGATCCAATGTTGTGTTCCAAAGACTTCCGTTTCCAGGATCACTCAACACTTCACTGAAATTAAAATGGATTTCTTCTTCATATTAGCCCTTAGTAAAAATTCTGAAAGGGTTTAATTCCTTTCAGTTCAGTTCTCAAATCTATCTCCTCATTAAAATCACTTAGGAATTTTTGTAAAAGTGCCTATTTTCAGGTCTTATCCCAGATAAATTGAATCAGAATTGCAGGAATGGATTCTAGTGATGTATGTTTCCCAGTTGACTCACTTGTACTTGGTAGACAGTCCCTGCTCTAGAGCTGTCCATCTGCTCACTCCCTAACCTGGCACCCCAACAATCTCCCTTTCTTCTTCTGGCCCCCCACCCAATCCCAGAGCCTCTTTTTTCCATTAAGAATTTTCTTTAGCCATTGTCACTCTCTGCCCAAGTGATTGTCAGTATGCATCAGTAAGTCTGTAATGAAAAAAGGATTGAGAAGCTCTTGAAGAACTCTACATGTCAATCTAAATTGTTGAAACTGAGAACTAATCACTAGAACACATTATTTTCTGTTGGCAGTCTTCTCTATGAAATTCTTATATGGGCCCATCATTTTATAGAACTCTCAGCAAGTAGCAAGAGAAAGATTACTAGAGAAATCATTCCTAGTGCTTTATATCTGTCTCTCTCTTCTCACCCCTCTCCTTCATAGTACTAACCACCTTCTAATATAATATATTACTTACTAATGTGTTTTATTTGTTGTCTGTCTCTTCCCCTCTCCTATACCACACAGAATGTAAATATCATGAGAGGAAGGGCAGTTATTTTCTGTTATACTCACTGTTATATCCCTGTGCTAGAGCAGGACATGACTTATAATGAATATTCAACAAATATTTGTTGGATGAATGATCAAAAGTGATTGTTTCCTTTTAAATATACCAATTTATGGCATCCCTATGGGCAACTATTTTCCTTTAAGTCTTTACTATATCTACAGAAGAACCATAATTTGTACCCAGCTTGTATGTTTAGTTGTGCTTCTTTTACTTCTTGGAATATCCTTGCATTTTCATCTCTTTGAACTTTTTCCGATTTTATGAAAATTGAAGAGCGTCTAGACTTTCAGGATGTTTCCAGGCTGAATTACACCAGATTCTCAATTGTGAGCAGTTTCACACATTCTGTGTGTTGGGATTTGATTGCATAGACAATGTCTCCCAGTTATCTTCATTTAATCATTCCATTGTCTATGTCCAACCATATCACAAGGCCTCTTCTAAACCACTACTTTGGACTTTGGCTAATTTATTGTGTTTTGTTTTGTTTTTTAGTTAAAATTCTTGCAAGCAGACAGGAAACACAGAGAAATGGGTATTAGCATTAGAGTCCAAATACCTGGATACATCCCACCTCTGCAGTTGACTAGCAACAAAACCTTCGCACAGTCCTGGACCACATGAAACCTTAGTTTCCCAACCTTTCCATCTTATGTCATTCTTACCTTTTGTTTAGAGTCGAAGTCAAAATGAAACACATATATCTCTCTAGGCACTTCAGAATAATTTAACACCTTTTGGAAATAAAATAATGAAAAAATGAATATTGACAATAATAATTGAATTATTGATTTCAGAATGACATAAACTCCCCATTGAAATCTTTTCTAACTAGTTAATTAGACATGTTAGTAGATGAGCAAATTTCACGGCATATCATTCAGAGCATGGGGCACAGCAACACAGAGAGCCTACAGTCTTCCCCTAGGCCCTGAGATTGTACTCTGTGAACATGTGTACTGAAGGTTTCTTTTGTTTGGTTTTTGTTTTAGGTTTGTTTGGTTGTTTTTAACTTTTTTAATGTTTAAATGAAATCTTGTCTGGAAAACATCAGATCATACTTTAGAGAGGACACCAAAAGAAAGAAAATGATAAAACCCTTGAAGTCCAAATTGAGGTCATCAGCCACATTGAAAAAGGCTACAGTATATTAGTGTAGGTTACATGCTTTGCTTTGGGGAAGTAATAGTCAGGACTGTATGTGATAATAGCAAGAATACCACCAGGTAAATCAAAGACTTCGTATGAGCAAAATACTTACAGTGGAGAAGACAAAAAAATAATGTAGTTAGTGGTCACTCGGTAAGGTCTCCTCAGCTCAGCTGTACATTTTTGTGCCTCTTTAAATATCTGTATGTGTGTGTATGTGCAAGTGCATATATGTATGTGTATATAAACACGTGTGTTTACATATAAGACTTTTAATAACACATCATATATTCCCTGTAAACTATTTTTTTTCATATTAATGAGATATGCTTCCAAAAGATATGACAGTCCTTTGTTTTTTCCAGTCTGCTTTTTTGTCATTTCTTGTTTGAAACTTACTTCAACATTTTATATTGTCTCTTAACTCCTTGAGAGTTTAATCACAAAAATTGAGACACACAAATATAGATGTTCTTTGTAAACAGTAAAGGAAATACATGAATATCATTTCTATTAGTCTTAAGATTCTGGATTCATTTTCTCACAGAACAGCTTTGCAGTATCTTTTTAGGGGATATGAATGAGCCACTTGTGGTGTTCAAGTCCTAATGTTGCCAATGAAAGAGAGATTCCAAGTTGGCCTTGAAGCTCAAGATTAATTGCCCAATGCATTACCTGTTTACTTATCAGGCCTTTCATTGATTTTCTTTCTGTCATGGCTGCATCCTGAAGTATGACTATTACTGAGATTGAAAGCGCATCATCTTGTCGCTTGGCATTCATTCCCAAATGCTTATAAATTGATCAACTTGGTTTGGACAGAAGCCCCTTGGCAAGAAAGGGGAGAATGATTACTGATATACCTGAGAGGCTTTGTTCCTTTAGAAGAGCTGGGACTCTGAGCTAGGTTGGAATTTATATTAAACTATGGACCCTGCTTCACTCTCTTCCTGTCACATGACTATTGAAAACCAGAGCCGATCTTTAGGACCAAAAA
The DNA here is from genome assembly GCA_004024925.1 of Scalopus aquaticus. Classification (NCBI taxonomy): domain Eukaryota; kingdom Metazoa; phylum Chordata; class Mammalia; order Eulipotyphla; family Talpidae; genus Scalopus; species Scalopus aquaticus. The sequence goes on along the minus strand of PVIJ01004674.1, from coordinate 42,982 downwards.
GAACTGGATATGTCCCAGTACCAGGACATCAAGGTAGAATGTAGACAGACTTTGTATACATTTGGAAGTATTATAAGAGTCTTAAGTAGTTATGTTTCGTACCACGCATGAAAAATTCATCCTTTCTATTTTTGAAATTTTAAAAAACATCCTAGATTAATGTTCATATATAATAATAATATATAGTAAAGAAGAACAGAAAAAAAGACATGCTTAGCCAATGGGATTGTTTTATTTTTTTTAATGTTGTGCTTGAATTAATAAAAGGATAGTAGGAGCTATCCTTTTAGGATAGTAGGATAGTAGGAGGATATTTTCTTCCTTCTGGGGCTGTGAGTAGCGTTACAGAGGTGCTTTTATTTTATTTTATTTTTTTATTGTTATTTATGTCTTTTACATTTTGTATTCTCCTTGGGCAGCCCACCACCAATTCACCTGTGATCCATCTCCATGGTCCCCTGTATTCTCCTCTCTTCCATTTTGTGCCCTTATCCTCCCCTCCCCCCACCCCCCCCACCGCTGAGTGTCTCTCTCCCATCTCCCACCCGGCCTCCCTGTAGTCCTGTTATAAGTGAAACCATTCGATATTTTTCTTTTTCTTTCTGGCTTATTTCACTGAGTATGATCCCCTCTAATTCCATCCATGTCACTGCAAATTGCATGTGTTTATCTTTTAAAAGCTAGAATGGAAACCAGAGCTGGGGCACCATGCCAGTCCACACTGAAGGAAGAAATGCTCAGCTTACCTCTGTTGAGAGCTGTTCTTTACCCATGCTGTGAAAGAAGTCTGCCCAACAAAAGTCACCACAGTCATATACTTGGCACTTGATAGAACCTGATAGAAGTATCTTGCCTTGAGACACCTTTCCTACCAAGGTGCAGAATGGCCAATTAACTGCAAATGGCATTCTGTATGGACTTTTGTTAGGATGCTTCTAAATGTTCTTTAATGAAGTGGTGCCCTCCTGCATAGATAGTAGGAAGTGTTGTGCCAGTTAGCTCAGAGGCAAGTCCTCAGTGTCTTTTCCTTCTATCTACCCCCAGTGCCTGCTGTCCTCACAATCTCGGCTATTGATTGAGAAATCTGATGCTTCTAAAATAAAACTTCCCCAGAATCCATTGATACTCCCCATACCCAACTCCTGTCTTCTGGGCTTTGGAAAGAAATGAACTGGTGTTAGAAGAACCAGATTGTGGTAGAAACTGAGGTGTTGCTTCAGGGCAGGGGTAGATCATAACTGTAACACAAACCACTGATATACAAGGGAACAAGCTAAGTAGTGGCAGAACCAAAGCTGGAACTGACCCTGAAGCCACTGGGAACAACGCCCACTCTGGACAAGAGGAGAGTTAGGAGTCAGCAGGTTGCTGTGGTGCTGCTAAACAGACCACCTGGGTAGTTTTCTTTTGCATCTCATTCAGGTGCTGTTGGAGTTCAGTAGCTTTTCCAGAACTGTCCCCTTCAGTAAATTTATGTTTCACCACATATTGTCCCAATTCTTTTATCTTATCCCTTCGGATGTAAGTATTTTTGTAAACAGCCAAATGTTTCTACTAATGTACAAACTGTAGGTCACTTGGCATTGACTCTTATTCATATTAGAAGGCTTCATGCTAACATTGTATCCTTACTTCAGTGGAGTCTTTTGTATCAGTATGAGAATTTTAATTCTACTCCCTGCAGACTTCAGTCTGTTGTGCTCTCTCTGCTCCTATTGTTGCATAAAGGGTAAACCCCTCTGTCACGTTCATTTTAGACTGAAAAAAAGTAAAGGTGATCCCTTTGAGGTCTCTGAACAAAGAGAGATAAAAATCTATTGGCAAAAGAGCTGTTATTTAAGAAAATAAAGAATTCTTTTCAACTGATAATTTTCCATATGCATAAGTGTGGCTCAAAAAGAGGGGAGGGCTGGATTCTTTCTGTTAGCATCAGCTACTGACATTATATCATTAATGCAGGTTATCTGAGTTTCCTCATTGAAACAATCAGACCGGGACAAAGATCTCTTTAACTAGTCATTGCTGTCAAAGAAATTAAAATCTCTTCTTCATAGCACTGTTTATTGGAAAGACAGAAGGAAAGGTAGTAGAGAAAGCTGTCAGTGTAAGTAAAAGTTGAAAACAGATTAATGGCAAATGTTTAAACAAATTAGAACTTATTTAAGTTGGCTATTTTCTTTAAATGAAATAGAAAACTTACACATGGTGTTTTCACAGAGGTTTAAGATCAATGATATGACAGAATTTTAGAATTGTAACTTAATACCATAAACTATTTAATATTACCTTCTAAGGAACATAGTCATATTAGCATTTACAAAAATTAATATCATGTCACCTATAATGAACTATTTCAAATTACTTTCTTGCCAACACCTAAACTCTACGATACCAAAGTCAGTTTTAAAGTGCCAGATCAGATTAATTGGAAGTGATAGGGGTACCCGTCATTCACGACCTCATAATACCAACTGTAATCCTTTTTACAAAGTTGTGTATAGGGCTTAGGGAAGACCCATTCAAGAACCTGTTTGCTAATGAGTTTTTAAAGAAAGTGACACCAGTAATTTGGTAGCACTTGTGCATGTTTGGGACACTACAGATATCAATGGTAATATAGATTTTTTTAAAGTAACATTTAAATTACCCATAAACCTCCCACCCACTATATATACACAGTATAGCCCACTGTTAATACTCCCGTAGTTAATATATTCCTTTCAAATTCTTTCTTTGATTTCTTATGTATTTTCTTTGGGTTAAGTTTTTCTAAATTGTGAAATAGCTAAATGTTAAAAAAAAAAAACTATTCTATGAATAAATAAAAAAGAAATAGGTGAAATAAGTAGTACTAACTAAAATTGTCTAGATTGACCTGTTACAAAGTTGATTATTAGAATGAGAATGTACATGTTTCTCTCATAATGTACCTTAGAAATGCTACAGTGTGAATTTGTTTCCAATGAAACTTATCTCCTTTTTTCTTTATTTGATCTATACATAAATTTAATCCGAAGTATAAATCCCTGCTATAAAATATGTGGTATGTTCTAAAAATGACTCCTGTATCAGCTTGAGAGGCAAAAAATATGTATTAAAGCTAAGGTAAATCACACAATTAGAATGAATTTTTTGTAAAAGAAAAAAACTATTAAATGGAATCTTTCAGGTTAAGAGTAATTCAGGACAAAGGCATTTCCAGGGAGATGCCATTCGGTTTGTTGATTGACATTCTACATTGTCAATTTTCAGAAGCAAAGGTGGCTTTGGCAAACCATATTGCATCATTTTCCGGGCATCTGAATTTTGACTAAGAATGTTACTCTTTACCTGAGCCTCTCTTGAAATGCCAAAATAATGTTGAATTTTTACTTTAGCATAATCCTGTTTGTTTATTCTTTTATCTCCTTCCTTCCATTTATCATTTATATTCAACCAAACAAGGAATGTCAAGTTCAATTACTATTCGGGCTTACTGCCAACTGTAATGAGCTAGGAGATCCTGACCTTCCGTCAATCTTCATCAGATTCAATCTTTCTTATTGACACCTCTTGTATTTCAATAACAAATGCATTGGGCTTTTCCTTGTCACCCAGTTTTCTAAATTCTTCCAAACTGGATTGATTTGTCTGGGTCTTTTTACTGCCAAAACAGCAAGAAAATCTTGTGGGCCCCCAGTCTTGGAAATAGTCTGTTAGAACTCTGGTGTCCTTCCCCCTCAATTTCTGCCTTTTTACTCCATGTGTTTACTACTGAAATATCCCCACCCTGTTTGGTTACCCTTGTTTTCTTCTATGTTTATTTCCCCTCTGAAATTTCCTCCCTTTCTATTGAATTGTTCTAATTTTCCAACATCACTGAAGCCTATTAAAGGAAGTAGGAACAGTAAAATCAGATATAGTTTTCTGCATTATTCTTACTCCCCCCTCAATAACAAAGTAACATGGGAGAAAAATTAGGTGTACTCTAATCACATCTTGTATCAAGGTCTAGATAAGAGGCATGCTCTCGGGAGAATGTGGTCACTGTAATGCCAATCCAACATGGCTGTCATTCACAGCATATGGGCTGCTTTATTAAGAGTGTTCCATTTTGCATTTAATGAAGAAGATGGGCAGTTATCTTTTTCAGGAATCATACTGTTTATTGTTATCCTTATCCACCCCCAAAAGACTGGATGTTCTCTCTCTCTAATTTTCATCAAGGTACCATAGACTATGGCCAATTAAGATATATACTTTATCCCAAACATGCCTTTCCATGCAGCCATATCCAGAATTAGGTAAAAAGTCTCTAATTCATAACAATGACACCATTTAACAATGACTATTTATACCTACCACAAAGTGGATGGCTCTTTAACTATTTATCCATTGATTTCTGTTGTCTTGTGATTTTGCCCTCTGCCAACCTTTGTCACCTTTGTGACCAGAAGATTGAGGATTATAATTTGCTATCTTAAATAGCAAGAATCTCAGGTCTCTTTCTTCCCCAAAATGCTGTTTGCTGACAATCAGTTCTAGTTTTCCACCTTCAATCATGGCACTGAGAACAAACTGGACACCTTAATCTCCTGCTTATTCTGTCCCCTGAAACCTGGTTTTAGTGAAGTCTAAATATAACAGCTTGTGGCATGCTCACAGAGAAATTGTTGGTAGGGGCTTGAGGGGAATTGGGGTATTTCTTTTCTATTGAATTGTTCTCCCTAATAGGTTCATATAAAGGTTATAAAGTCTATCTATCTATATCGTCTTTCTCTTTGAAAGTACAAACAGTCTTAAAACAGAACACTTTGTAATCTTAAAATTCAAACAATGCTCTGATGAATTATTTATGTTATAGATGTGTTTTCAATAATGTGTAGTGTGAAATGGAATGAACATTATCCATATGTGCCCTGAACTTTCTAAAGTGCATGCTAATAAACAGGGTAACGTTGCCTCACTTTGGCCTGGTAGAATTACAAGACAAGAACTTCTCTTGGTTTTGGTTGCACGTTCTCCGGCAGTCAACTTATTCCTTTTCCTCTTAGAGCCTATCAGGTAACATTCATTGACTCCAAGGTGCCTAGCAGTGCTTTTCTCTCAAAATAGCCAAGATTTGGGTCCATAAATTTCACTTGTTGTGATAGCTTCCAGCCATATTAATTAGGCTTTTATTCATAATTAATAGTAAGTTATAATTCCATAGAAAAATAGAACATTTATATTAAATGCCTCATGATCATGATTTCACAAAATGATTGAAATTATGAAAAATATTGAAGATACCTTAAGTTTTCCAAAACTTGAAAGGATAAGTATGAGGAAAGAGACTGTGACTAAAACAAAGAAACTCCCTATTGAATGGAAGAAAATATTTGTAACATCGTACATCTGACAAGAGACTGGTATCAAAGATCAACAAAGTACTCATATAATTTAACAAAAAGAAAACAAATAACCCAGTCAAAAACTGGGTAGAAGAGCTAAATAGGCACTTCTCCAAAGACTTACAAATGGCCAACAGGAACATGAAAAAAATGTTCATTATCCAGGAAATGCAAATCAAAACCGCATTGAGATACCACTTTGCACCTGTGAGAATGACCCATATTAAAAGATCAGAAATAGTGTCAGCAAGGATGTGGAGAAGAAAGAGCCCTCTTACACTGGTTGGTGGGATTGTAGACTGGTTTGGCTCCTAAGGAAAGCAGTGTGGAGGTGCCTCAAAAGACTAAAAATGGGTCTGCCATACAACCCAGCAATTTCTCTCCTATCTACCCAAAAAACACTAATTTGAAAGGAAAAGTGTGCTCCTATCTATGGAAACAACCTAAGTGCCCAAAACTAGATGAGTGGATCAAGATGTAGTTTATATATACAATAGAATATTACTCAATGATCAAAAAATAAACTCATGCCAGTTGTGGCAACATGGATGGAGCTGGAAGGGATTATGCTAAGTAAATAAACCAGAAGGAGAAAGATAAATATCAGATGGTGTCACTTATATGTGGAATATAGAGAAACCAAACCAAGGGTAAGACAAAGACAAATATTAAAACTAACCCTTGAAAGCAACCATAGATCTGAGATGCAGGGGTGGGGGTGGGGAATAGGGAAGGTAAAAGGGGGAGGGGAGAACACAATGGCATGTGATGGAGAACTATGGGTACTTTGCTGGTGGGAGAGCTAAGAGGCTAAGATCACCACATCTGAGGGGAGAAATTCCAAACTGTCAAAATATTAACAATGATCTAAAACAATGATCTTTATTTGAAAAAATAGTTTAAATATAGTCATGAGGATCAGGAGTGTTCATTTTTTTTATAATCTATGTCTAACTCCTGCTACAATAACAGAAGTTCATCTTAAATAATTTTTATAGTTGTACAAATTATCAGATTTGTCAAGATTTACTTTCCATCATAACCACTGAGATCTAGTACATTGCTTGCATAGTAATAGTCTTTTACCAAAATTCCCAAAGAACAGCAATGAAAAGACAAGAGTAAGCATCTCATGAACTTTGGTTGGTGGGCATTGTTGAAGAAGCTTGGGTAGCTTTCAGTAAGCTGTTTCTGTTAGTGATATCTTTCTGTGAAGATTTAACTCAAGACTCCCTCATCCAAAACTCTTGTAGCCAAATGTATTTCAGAGTTCACAATTTTTTAAGGTAATGTGGCACATATCCCATGTGGGATACAGCATAATGTACGAACATTCACATTAAATGTAATAAATGACAAGTTTAAATAGCTTTATATCAGCTAGGGTCTGATTTTATGACCAAGTAAGTTTGGGCTGGGTCAGATGTTGCTACCAGAGAGGTTATGAAAAAACTTTTAGTTTTCAGTACTCTTAATATTTCACAATTACAAATAGCCATTATGAATCCATATTACCATTCTTTGACATTTTATGCTTATTCTTGACCTGGGAATTCCATAAAAGGCAATGTCTCTGTTTTCCTCTAAATTAGTTCTTCATATTGCTCTTATAAGTAAAATGCTAGACTATCCAGGTTACCAAAGGAACCCATTTAGGTATTTCTGGTCCAGCTGATTTAAATATTCACTTGTCAGAGACAGATAAATTAGCGAAATTGTTTTTATAATTACTGTCTTCTTCAAGAAGTACAAAATCAGAGGGACATTTAAAGAAAAGTAAGGCTTTCTCACACTGCAGTCACCCAGTCAGCTAGCACCACCCTTGGATGTATCCACGACCAGTTTGCTGTGTGTCCTTTCAAAGGTAACTGTATCTGTGCCCATGCATAGGAATGTGTGTACTGTGAAACTACCTCATTCTTTTGCTCCCTAACGTTTTTAACTTGTCCACTATAAAATGGCATTGGGATTATATCCAGTCTTTTGTGATTGTAATTAGTGTCACAATGAATATTCCTATATGTTATTTATAAACAGGTTGAGAATATAGGACAAATTGTTAGAAATGTGTTTGTGAGTCACAGGTAAGTTCACTATTAATTTTGATACATTGCTTTGATAGGGGTTGTACGACTTTTATTCCCACTTGTAATATTTGAAAATGCTTTTATTTAACATCTTCAAGAGTCTAATCAAGGGCCTCCCTGGTGGCGCAGCAGTTAAGCGCTGCGCTGTGATGCTGTCGGCAGTGGCAACACGAGTTCGACACCTGGCCAGGGAGATTCCCACATGGCGCGGCAGTCCTCTCCTGCCTCGCCCACTGCTCCCGTCAGCAGTGAATTTCTGTCGATCTGCCTGTTCCACTCCCCATTCTGTCTCTGGTGAACCTTCTCACCACCCCACACCTCTGGTCTGTACCCCAGCTTGTATGCATAAATAAATAAATCTTTTTAAAAAAAAAAAGAGTCTAATCAAAACATTTAGTTCCTTGCCAGTATGAGAGGTGATGGTGTCTTGTTATAATTATTTCTTATTAGTAGTAGTTTTATATTTGAGTTATTTGCACTTTCTACAAACTATTGTTCTGTCTTTTGTCTATTTTTCTAGGGAGCTTTTTTTTTATTGATAGGTGTTCTTTATATATTAAGAAAAGTAGTTCTTTTGTAATATATCACATATATTTTTCCCAGTTTGTCCTATGTTTTATTTACTTTGGTTGATGGCATTATTTTCTGTGCATTTATTTTTCAGGTTTCCTTCATTTGCTTCTACCTTTGATAACTCTTTAATCATTTCACTTTGCATTCATTCCTATATTAGTTTTTTATGATATCTTTAATGGCACTTTTGTTCAGAACACTTTCTGATCCTTCCATCTAATCTTTCTCTAACTATATCCTGCTTCCTAGAAAGAAAAGATAGTAACAGGTTCCATATATTGAGCCCTTAAGTATATGCCAGAGATAGTGTCAAATACTTTAGGGATGTTGTAATTCCTCAGAAAGATAAATGTTCTTTTTAACCCCTATTTTACAAATGAAACAACTGAAGCTTGGAAATATTGAGCAAGTTGCTCAAAATCATATAGCTGGGAATTGGTGGGACCATGATTCAAATCCAGCACCTGGCTACGGAGCCTGAACTTTTGTACTACCTTGAATGTGATGTTTGTATGAAGACTATCGATATGGAGCCTTTGTCAGAAATACAAGTATAGTTATAATTAGCATTATAAGGATGACTAATTTATTATCCTCCTTGAATATTCCCAAATTCTTCCATAGTTATTCACTTTGTTACTACCTGTTTCTCATTGGTGCCTGAGAAAACATGTCATTTAAAATAAATTAAATAGAATGATCATCACTGGAAAAGTGCGCGCGTGTGTGTGTGTGTGAATGTAGCCCACTGAATTGTTCTACTTAGCTGAAAGTGTCTAGCTACAGCTTTGTTTAAATGATAATAACCTGTCAGAGTAATAGTATCACCAACTGAATCACTTTTTTTTTTAAATCACAGAACAAGAGGTGATATAAACTTTATAGATCTGGAGGTTGGAACCAGAAAATTGGCGTAGAAATAGAAGTTGAACTTTTAAGCCAACACAATTTCAGTTTAATGCTATATAGAACTAATAGTGTTAAAATATCAGAAGAGACACTTCTTGGGCCAGACCAATGCCTGAGCTCTTCAATTCTTGTTCGGAAAGTGTGGGGACCGGTTGACATGAATGTGAGTAAAAAGTGCTTTTCACACGGTAATCACTGATACCATCTAAATTCAATAACTCAGAAAGGCAGATAGATACTAGAACTTTCTAAACTTGGCTAGTTTACAGCATGGTAAAAAGCAAACCTCATTTGAGCTATTTTATCTGTGATTTCCTAAACTCTTCACTGTGTCTTGCATTTTATTTCTGCTTATTGAAGCAAGTTATGTTGACGTTATCTTGTATGAATGTAGTAGAAAGTAAGATCAAGAACAGCATAGTTTAAAGGAAATGTTTTCAAACAAATTGTCCTTAAATCAACACTAATGACCAAATACTGATATTTTCCTTAAGATACCAGGAATGCTAAGTACAAAATTTAGCTAGAATTAGATAATAAAGGCTAGAGTTTCATCCATAAAACAGAACACTCACATGTTTTACAAGAACTAGGTAGATCTATATATCCTGTTATGCAATAGTCTCCAAAACACTTGCTAAGTGAAAATGCAGATCATGTCAGTACATAAGCATGATTCCATTTAAGTGTTTAAATACATGTGTGTCTATGTGTATTTGCATATATATATAATATATATATTCTTAACTGTTAATGTTGATCTCTGGGGAGGGCAATGGGATTTGCATTTAGGTGGCGATGAGTCTTTAGAGGACTCTCATTTTTCTTTGTATATTCTATATATTTTAATTTTTATAATGAAAACAATCATACTATTTGGACAATTAAAATTTTTAAAGAAGATAATTTTAACAAGGTAGTTTAATTAATTACTTAATTAATGACTGACTTTAAGAATACAATTGTTCTCTTTCAAGTTAATGTTTTTGTGACCTTTGGGTAGAGTCCTAGGAGTGGAAAATAAAAAATGAAAGAAAATAAAAAGAATACAAATTTTCTTGCCCTCGTATTGTTTCCAATGTAATGAAAGAAATAGATATAAAATAAACCCCTACAATTAATTAATTGCAAACTGTGATAAATGTATGATGGAAAAGAGCAGATTATGAGAAAAATATAACTGGGGTAATTTAGGTAGTGTGATTAAGGAAGACGTTTTTTGAAGTAGTGGTATTTCAGTTGATATCCAGAAAGATAAGCAGCATTTATCTAGAAGAAAATTTGATGTTTATAACCAGGAGAAAAAATAACCACGTTTAGTAAAAAATATGCATTTATCATGTTATTATTCTTAACTCTACATAAATGTTCTATACACTGTTCTATATTAAAAAGTAAAAAAGAGACAGAGGCTAAAATTCCTAACAGATGAAACAGCAAATCTGAATATCTTGACATAAGAAATAACTTGTCCATTCTAAAAAGAGAAAGAAAGCCATTGTAGCTAGATTGTACTGAGGGAAACAGAATCATAAAATAAGAGAAAGAGATATGGGCAGGGAACATTCAGGCTCTTGTTGCCAGAATTATTCAGGTTCTCCAGAGAAACAGAACCAGTTTGTGTTTGTGTGTGCATGGGAGAAAAATGGTCATGCATATATGGAGAGAGAATTGTTGGCTTATGTTATTGTTGGTATTTTGGAAGTATGGGATCCCTCCTTCAGGTATAATTACCTTAGTACATCCATCACCAAATCACCCATAGCCTACCACCATATTCCATTGTGCTCCCTTCCCACTTTGTTCTTGCCCTTCTCCCTCTGGATACTTTAATTCTATAGTCAGCTTTCAAGGGTTAGTTGTTAAGTTGGTCTTTGTCTGATCCTTTGTTTGGTTTCTCTGTATACCTTTTGGTCTATTTGCTTAGCATGATACCTTCCAGTTCCATCCATGTTACTGTAAATAGCATGATTGTATCATATTTGATCACTGATTAACATTCCATTGTGTATATATACTACATCTGCTTGATCCACTCATTTGTTTTGGACACTTACCATGTTTTTCTTTTTCATCCTGTTGATGCGATAGATTGTATTAATTGATTTTTTTCAACTGTTGAATCAACCTTGCATATCTGGCGTAAATCTGACTTGAATGTAGTGTATAATTCCTATTATACATTGTTGGATTCAACTTGCTAATATTTGATTGAGAATTTTTACCTCTGTGTTCATGAGCAATATTGATCTGGAGTTCATTTTCTTGTAATGCCGTAGTCTCGTTTGCTATTTGGTCTGGTCTCACGCAATGAGTTAGAAAGCACTTTTTCTGCTTCTATCCTCTGAAAGAGATTGTAGAGAATTGGTACAATTTCTTCCTTAGATATTTGTTAGAATTCACCCAGTTAACCCATCTAGATCTGGTACTTTCCCTTTGTCAGGTCATTAGTTATTGATTCAAGTTATTTAATAGATGTAGGTCTATTCAGATTGCTGCTTCTTGTGTGAGTTTTGGCATATTGTGTCTTTCAAGGAATTGGTCCTCGATTATCAAATTTGTGGGTATATAGTTGTTCATAGTATTCTTTGATTATCCTTTTAATGTCCCTAAGATCTTTAATACTGTGTCTTCCTTCATTACCCATATTAGTAATTTGTATCACTTCTATTTTTATTTTTTAGTTAATCTGGCAAAAGACATCAATTCTTTTCATTTTTTTCAAAGAACTAGCTTTTGGCTTCATTGATTTTTCTCTACATTTCCTGTTTTGGGTTTCATTGATTTCTACTCTGTCTTATTTCTTTTCTTCTGCTTACTTTGCAGTTAATTTACTCTTTTTCCTGTTTCCTATGGTGGACACTTAGATGATTGATTTTAGGTTTCTTTTTTTCCTAATATTTGTGTTCCATGCTATAAATTTCCCTCTAAACACTCATATCTCTGTATTCCACAAATTTTGCTAAGTTGTGTTTTTATTTTTACTTAGTTCAAAATGTGTTTTCTTTTTTCTTAGACCTCTTCTCTGACTCGTGTTATTTAGAAATGTGTTGTTTAAGCTCCATGTTTTGGGGGGTTTTCCAGTTATCTTCCTATTATTGATTTCTAATTTAATGCCATTGCAGTACGAGTGTAGATGTTATATGATTTCTTTTAAATTTGTTAAAGTGTATTTTGCAGACCAGAATGTGGTCTATCTTGGTAAATGTAAATTTAATTTTTATATAAAGTATGACGTTTATGCTGAAGTTAATTTTTTACATTTGATTTCCAGTTGTTTTAACACTGTTGAGAAGACTGTCTTTTCTTCACTAAGTTGACTTTGCACACTTTAAAAAAAAAAGAAGGAAAACCTGTGAAAAATCAAAATCATAGCTGTGTTGGTGTCTTTGTGGACTTTGTATTTTTTCATTTGATCTGCCTATCAATTCTTCTCTAGTACCACATTGTTTAATAAATGTATGCCTTAAAATGATGCTGTAAGAGCCCTCCAACTTTTTTACTTCAAAATTATGTAGAAGTTCCAGTTCCTTTTCGTTTCCATATAAGAAACTGAGTTTTAGATGAAAATGTAAAAAGTGTAGGAAAATATAAATTATAATAACATGAGAAAGAGATTTTACTGTGTTATTTGTACCTTTTGAAATGTAATATTAAAATTGTTCTGCTTTGGAGGTTCTCCCATGTAACCATTGACTTTCCGGTAAATTCCTTAGCCTCACTAAAATTAACTGACCTCGATTATATTCACTATAGTTTATAAACACTTCAAGACAAAAAATGCTAAATTGGAGTTAGCAGAATCCCCTTGTCATAGCACATCTGTTGAATGGAAGATAAGAGATAGAAAGGTAAGGTTCTGAGTGATATCCTCAATTTTTTGTGTTACAGGCCTGACTTTCTCCTCATCTATTTGAGTAATTTTCCTGAGGTCTGCAGTACCATAGGCAAGTTCAGACCACCCTATCATTCTTAATAGTCTTTTTTGTTAATGGTTGACAGACAACAGCAAGTTGTGAAAAACTTAAGAGATATTGTATGTCTTTTATAATAGCTATTGAAGCCTGAATCATATCCTAGATTTGCTTTGGTAATTAAAAAGTAATGAACATTTGAGAACTATTTTAGGATTCAGGGCCTAGTATGTAACTGGTATACATCTACCCATTTTATAAATCCGTCCTTTCCTAAATTGGTACCATTTCTTTTCCCCCTTCCAGAGACGAATAATATATAGGAATGAAAAGAACCATAAAAAGGACTATAACCATTCTCTATAAATACAGGTTTTTTAAGCCCTAAAATAATCATAAATCTAATATAGCAGTGAACAACAGTACCTATAAAATGCATAGTTTTAACATTACCCTGCATGTTCTAGCCAATGCAATAATAGAAAAAAATACAAATATTGGTAAACACATAAACCTTATTATTTATAGTCAATATAAAGCCATAAGAATCAATTGAAAAAAAATAATTTAAAGAAGTGAGTTCAATAATGTATAAAACTCAATTACTATAAATCTTTATACCGGCATTAGCTATTTAACAGAGTGGGGGAAGGGAAGACTTATTCACAATAGCAATAAAAAAATTAGGAAATTCCTAATAATAGGCATAAATGAAATTTATGGAACGTCTGAAAATATATTCCTAAGCTAAAATGATTAACTGAATACTTATATATCCTATTTCCTGAGACACCAGTAAAATCAGAGTTACATGAATTTTTTGAAGGTGTAAGTCCATAAGAATAAATAGAAGAATCATCCATAGATCAGAGATTTCAAAAAATACAGTTTTTGAAAATTAATGAAGGATAAGTAACTTATTGAACAGGATAAAGGAAGCTTTTACATAGCACTAAGAAAGGTAATTAAGCAAAAACAAATCATTGGAAAAGCTTTGTGACTTAGAAACAATGTGAACAATGGGATAAAGTTAAAATTGTATGAGATAGACATTTGAAGCAAGAAAGAAAAGCCCCAGTATTCCTGCAGTGGTACCATATATGGAATATTAGTCCCAGGCAGAAGGCTAGAGATTACTTCTCTAGAAAAATTCAACAGAACTTTAGAAGGTGTGATGAGTCAAATAGAGCTGAAAATAGGGTGAATTCAAAGTCTACAAATGGAAGTCATTCTCTTTCCCTGTCCCAGAAGTGAATTACACCTCCTTCCCAGGCAGAATATTAAGTGTTCTTCACTGAAGATGCTTAACAGTCCCAGAAAAAAGACCCCCACATACTTATATATGGAGTAGTATATCCACTTTGGAAAATAATCTGGCAATTCTTTTTTATAGCCATCCCATCCCTTAGTGTTTACTTAATAGAAATGAAAACATGTCTATGCAAAAACTTGTACAATAATGTTCATAGCAGCGCTATTCACAATAGTCAAAAGGTGGAAACAACCCACTCTCTATCATGTGATAAATAAGTGAAGTAATATTCCATGATGTGGATATTATTTGGCAACAAAAAGGAATGAAGCACAACATGATTGAATAATATTCCATGATATGGTTGAACCATGAAAACATAGTGCTACGTGAAAATCCAGTCACACACAAAAAAAATTGTATGATTTCATTTATGTGAAATGTTCAGACAAATCTGTGTATACAGATGGTAATTTATTGGTTGTCTAGGGCTTCGAGAGAGAGTCATGATAGGGAGTGACTACTGATGGGTATAGAGTTACTTTTGGGAAGCAATGAAAATTTCTTAAATTATGGTGATATTTGCACTTTGTTAATAAACTCAAAACCACTGAGCTGTGTGCTTTAAATAGGGTGCATTTTTCTGTATGTTTTATGTTAATAAAACAGTTTCAGATTTATAAAGAAGCAGTCAGTCACAATGAATTGTGCAGAGACAATGTGTAAAATAATGACTACAAAAAGTGTTGGATCTAGCAGCATGAAGGTCATCAATAAGTATAATAATTTCACTTTTAGTGGAACGGTGGAAGATGGAAGCAAAACTGGAATAAATTGAGAAATGATTTGGTTATGGAAAGGAGAGAACTACTTAAGTGCACCTGGTTATCCAGTAAGCAGGAAAAGATTGAAGGTGCTAGAGTGGATAATCAATACTAACAGCTTCCCAAGGAGCACAAAGAGAGTTGTTGGCCTCCTTCTAAGAGAAGAATCACTTCCTTCAGTGTAAGGAAAAATTGATGAGTGTTAAAAGACTTGTAAACTTGATAGAGTAAGGATAATTTCTCTCTAATGACCTCTGTTTTCTCTGAAGTGGGAAGCATGGCCATCTGTATAGGATAAATAGTGAGAAAAGAGGAAATAAGAACAAAACAACTGATTAGAGAAATACAGTAGTTTGTCAGAAAATGTTTAGTACCCACTTAAAATCAGTGACTATCAATTTATATTGGACCTGTTCTTTGTTTGCTTATTTCTTTGTTTTGTTTTATTTACACTAGATGCCAGACTATAATTCACCAAAAAAGCTTCTTTTTTATAGCTGAGTGGTATTGTGTTGTACATATATACTACATCATCTTAATCCACTCCTGTGTCAATGGACATTTAGGTTGTTTCCATAACTTCCCAGCACCATTTATTAAGGAGACTGTCTTTTCCCCATTTTGTGGTCATGGATGCTTTATCATAAATTAGATGACAGTATACATGTGCATTTGTTTCTGGGCTTTCAATTTTGTTCCATTGGCTCATGTATCTATATTTGTGCCAATACCATATTGTTTTTAATTCTTTTGCTTTATAGTAAACTTCAAAGTCAGGTAACCTGATAGCTCCATTTCTTTGCTTTGTTCTTAGGGTTGCTTTTGCAATTTGATGTCTTTTGTGGTTCCATATAAATTTCGGTATTTTTTGTTGAGTTCTAAGAATGGATGGAATCACCTAAGATATTAGTTAATAATTTTATATGTATATTTTTATTTAATTTATATCCTTTACATTATTGTGTAGAGTTAATAATTGAGCCCTATTATATTCCATCATTTAAAAGGCAAGCATGAGGGCCACCCCGGTGGTGCAGCAGTTAGGCGTTGCACTGTGGAGCCATTGACAGCGGCGACGCAAGTTCAATGCCGGGCCAGAGAGATTACCACATGGTGCAGCAGACCTCTCCTGCCTCACTCTCTGCTACCCTCAGCAGTGTATTTCTGATCTGCCTGTTCTGCTCCTCACTCTGTCACTGGTGAACCCTATTGCCGTCACACACCTCTGTTCTGTACCCCAGCTTGTATGCATAAATAAATATTTTTTTTTTAAAAAAGGCAAGCATGAATGGAGCTGGAAGGGGTTATGCTAAGTGAAATAAGTCAGAAGCAAAAAGAAAAATATTGGATGCTCTCACTTATAGGGAGAGTGTAGGAAAACCAAACAAAGAATCAGGAAAAAGACAAAGCTTTCAGGGAAACCGTAGATCTGAGGCATACTGCAAGGAAGGAGGAGGGAGAAGACAAAATGGGAGGGCAGAGTACAAGGGACTATGGTGATGGGTCACAGGTGCCATGGTGATGGGAGAACTCTGGGGACTCCGCCTGAGGGGAGAAACCAAATATTGTACAAAAATGAACAATGATGTAAGAAAATAAAAT
This sequence comes from Scalopus aquaticus, assembly GCA_004024925.1. Lineage (NCBI taxonomy): Eukaryota > Metazoa > Chordata > Mammalia > Eulipotyphla > Talpidae > Scalopus > Scalopus aquaticus. The sequence goes on along the minus strand of PVIJ01004674.1, from coordinate 26,449 downwards.
AATAATTTAAAAGGGGCAAGAAAATAGGAGGTTGTTGATTTTATAGAAGGAAAGTCAAGAGAGGTCTACTGAAATCACAGAAGATGCAAAAGACAATGGAAGGGGAAAGCTCTAACATTACATTTAGGTTCTCATCCAATGCAGTGTATGGAATGGGTCATGGAATTAATTTATTTCCTGGCCTATGCTAATATTAACAAACACTGTGTCAGATTGTCCCTTTCTTGAGTTGGTGGCATGGAATCAAGTCAAATCAGCAGAACCTACCTACTCTCTTGGGTTTTGTCTTGGTGTCTTTCTAGCTCAAAGGTAAACAAAGCTAGGAAGAGAGCTCAAGGACAGACTTAATGCCAGTACAACCAGTGCCAGTACAAGTTCATATTATTTTCTGGATGACAGAATAAACCAAATAGCCCTTTTACTTATCACCTCTTCATAATGAAGCTGTTAAAGGGAGGCTGTGTAAGTCATGGGTACCAAGTCTGTGAGGTAAAGAGGCAAGAGAGGCCAACAGAGTTAATGCCTGTGGCTAAAAAGTAGTCTCTCTGGGGGGATGATAGCTTATGGATTTGATTAAGTTATATTTCCCTTTTGAATGATTTGAATGCCCAGTGTGTCTACTAGAGTCAGGTCAAGCTAATCAACTTTGTAGCAATCTGTCACGTGTCACCTCAGTGAACTAAGACATGCTGCTCTCGGAAAACAACTTATAAGCACACTGTCCTTTGCTGATACTTAGTATAAAATACCATTGGAATTCATTTTTTGTTGTTTTAGTGCATATATAATTCTGGTGTAAAATTGAGTGATTTCTCAAGCTTTGGTTTTTTAAAATAATCTTTGTTATTTTGTTGTTTTTAATCTGCCAAATGTTTTGGTCTTTACTGATATTAATACACTTTTTGAACAAAAGTAGCTATTAGGTTCCGCATGAGGCCCTTCCTACCATAGACAGTTCTGATTCTTCTGACACAGTCTAATGTGACTTCTAGAGAAATGGAATTTTTATAACAACAAAATAATGAAGATAAGCATTTGTACTTTCAGGTGGATTAAATTGTTGATAGAAAAGATAGCCCACTTGATTAGGAGTGTAGATGTGATCACACTGAGTTACAAAAAATCATACTATGCTTTTAAAATAAAATGTAGTGGGACACAGCAACCATTTTCATCTATTTCTTCATCTTCATCTATTTTTCCTTAGTTATGCGTCTTACTTATCTTGGTGGAAAGATTGGAGATATTCTAGGCTAGTCAAGGGGCCTAGGTGAAAATCTCCTTGGCTCTGCCGCTCACTTGCTGTTGATCCCAGTCAATTCACTTTTATTTCTCTGGACCTTAGTTTCCTCATAGGTAAAATAAGATAATTATTTTAAATTATTCCTGAGACCAGTTCCTCAATGCATAGGCATTACTAGTGTTTGCCAATTTTCAGTTCTCCTCCCCTTCTGGGGCTACCTAGCTTGTTCTGGTCAATCAGATGTAGGAAGTGTCTTGTCACTTCCAGATTGTGGAACACGTAAGAACAATTAGTTCTTTAACATGTTTTAGGTACTCACATGTTTCAGGTGATCACACCATAAAATAGTAGAGCCACTGTCTGACCAAGACCTGCTTTAAGCAGTTAGCATAAGGATGAAATCTGTTTCAGTGGTGCTAAGCCATTGGAATTTTTAGGTTAATTTGTTATTTCTGAATAACCTAACTTATCCTAATACATAAGACCAAGCTTGCTATGGTTTTTTGGGTCATTCTTTTCATACTATAAGGATTTTTTTATTATATTATATATGGATATGAATGAGAGGAAGGAATTTGAATCCCATAACTTTTTTTCCAGATATTTTCATAAATTGAAACATCTTAAGTCAGTCTTTTAAACACAGATCCATATCATTACTCTGGATTTCAGTTTGCATTTCTGGAAGATCTATTTCTGATATACTGTCTTATCACTAATTACTTTGACTTCACTTTTTCATGAAGATTTTCTCAATCAGAGCATTTGTTACTAGATCGTTTAAGCATGAAATTGTATAGGCCATCAGTTGTTTCTAATTTAAAAAAAAAAATTTGAACGATCTATATGAAAAGATGATTATTACTACAAGATTGCCCCAAATCTCCAAGAAAAGTTCCAGAAAGTGTACGTGAAAGTACATCTGTCTTGGTTATAAACAAACTTTATTGGTAACAATATCCAACTCATTGGCTTACACCTTAACGATGTTTTGGTTGGAAACCAAACCAGCATGGGAACCATTGTTTTGAATGACAGAGATAACTGTACTGAAACATTGCCCTGATGCTATGAGGATAAAAACTGCAAAAAATATTTCTGCTAAAACGGATTTCAATTTACAGGTTCAGATGCCATAGAACCTTATATTTTTATGCCTGAGTTGGTAGTCTGCTCTTGCCTTGGACTTGTGGGCAGAGCCAGCTACATAACTTGCAAGACCTGTGTAGCCCCTTGTTCAAAAAGTAGGATGGAAAAGTGCAGTTAAAGGTACTAAAATAAAAAAGCATTTTTCTTTAGAACAAACTTATAAAACCTATCTGGTAATAATGATACATGAGTAATATAAACCCACGGGTAGCAAAAATAACTACATTTTGATGTCTTAACTTTATATAGTATAATAAGAATACTTTATTAATGTGATAACTTGATCAAAGAATTTTCTGACTCACTTCCTTCAAAAGCATTTATTAGGTCATCAAAATTTATACTTTTATCAATTTTAATGTTATAATTAAAAACAAATCAGTCACTCTTGGCAAAGGAAAGATTATTCATAATTTTTGGCAATTTTTCATTCTGAGAAGAATCTGCTGATGCAACTAACACTAGAGCCCTTAAGAATATTTTATAAGCAATGACGACATTGTGACAGATTTTTTTTTCTTAATAAATGTTTGTTGAAGTAACATTGGGTTATAAGTTTCAGGTGTACAATGTTGTAACTGCACATCGGTACACGCCGCATCATGATCACCGCCAAGTCTAGTTTCCGTCCAGCACTGTACATTTGACCCTTGTTACCCACTCACCCCCTTCCACCCCTTTCCTCTGCTTTGTTTCTTTATATTCCACATGAACAAAATCACATATTAGTCTTTCTCCATCTAACTTAGCGTAATACCCTCAAGGCCCATCCATGTGGACACAGACAGCAAAAGTTCATCTTTTTTTATAGCTGAGTGATGTTCTATTGTGTTTATGTGCCACATCATCTCTAACAATTTAGGTTGTTTTCATCTCTTGGCCATTTTAAGTAATAGTATGATGAACATAGGGGTGCATATCTTAGTGTTTTTATATTCTTCAGATAAAGACCCAAAAGTGGGATAGATAGATCATATGACATTTCTATTTTTAATTTTTTGAGGAACCTGCTTTGTTTTCCATAGTGACTGCACCTATTTACATTCCCACCAACACTATAACAGGTTCGCTTTTCTCTGCATCCTCGCCAACACTTTGTGCTCTCTTGGTTTTTTTTTTGATAACCATTCTAATAGGTGTGAGGTGGTATCTCATTGTGTTGATTTGTATTTCCATAATAATAAATAGTGAACATTTTTTCTTGTGTCTTTTGGCCATCTATATTATGTCTTACTGAGTGAAATGTCTTTCCAAATCCTCTGCCCATTTTGTTGTTGAGTTTTATGAGTTTTTTATATATTTAGGTTACTAACCTCTTATCAGATGTGTGATTTGGAAATATCTTCTGCCACTCAGTAGGTTGCCTTTTCATTGTGATGATGGTTTCTTCCACTGTGCAAAAACTTGTTAGTTTAATATAGTCCCATTAGTTTATTGTTGCTTTTGATTTCCTTGTCTTTGGAGTTCAGTCCACAAAGACATCAACAAGGTCGATATTGAGAAGCTTACTGCCAAAGTATTCCTCTGTTTGTTTTATGGTTTCAGTTCTTACATTCAAGTCTTTAATCCACCCTCAATTAAATTTGTGTATGCTGGGCCTCCCTGGTGGTGCAACGGGTTAAGTCTCAGCACTGTGAAGCTATCCCCACCCACTGCAGCACAAGTTCAATTCCCAGCCAGAGAGCTTCCCACATGGTGCAGCAGACCTCTCCTACCTTGCCCCCTACTCCCCTCAGCAGTGTACTTCAGTAGATCTGCCTGTTCTGCTCCCCACTCTGTCTCTGGTGAATCCTCTCACCACCCCACACCTCTGGCCTACACCCCAGCTCTTGTATGCATAAATAAATAAATCTTTAAAAAATAAATAAATAAATAAATAAATGTGTGTGTGCTATAAGGCGGTAGTCTAGTTTTTATTCCTTTGCAAGTAGCTGTCTAGTTTTTCCAACACCATTTATTAAAGAGACTTTCCTTTCTCCTTTGTATGTTCCTGATTCCTTTGTTCAAATTAGTTGTCCACAGAATAGATTTCTGATAAATTACTTCAAAATGTAAATTTTAGTATATCTGTAGTTGATGATTATTATGAAATTTTCTTAAAAGATTTATCTCTTTATACATATTAATTTCATGTATCTTGAACTTAATTTTAAATATGAATTTATGCAGTGTCACTTTAATGTTTTCTCAAGCATATCCTTTAACTTCTGGAGATCAAACAAGAAACCAGTCACTTAATGATTTCTATATAATTTAAAATGTCTATATATGCTTTCTATTACTGTATCTTCAGTGCTAAATAAAAAGTAATTTTAATATTGTATTCCTCATTAATCGGTTCACTTAATGGTAACTGAAAACATTGTTCCTTTCTATCAAAATCAACAATCTTTACATTTAATTTCTCTTTGTAAGCCTGTGGATATTTACTTTGCAGTGGGTTACCAGTTTTTAAAACCAGATATTCAAAATTCTTTAAAGAAGTCTAATATTTCTTTGGTATACTTTAATGCAATTTCCTTGTATATGCTTTTATTTTGTAACAATTTACTGATGTTTATTGCCTAAACATTAGCAGTTTTATCCCAGTGTTCAGGCCAGAGAACTAATTCTTTTGCTCAGGGGACAGGCTCTAGGAAGATAGGCAAGCCAACTTGTCACCAACCTAGGCTTAGGTCCTACTCCCAGTCACGCCCCTGGGGCCCAGCAGCACTCAAAACTGCTTCTGGCATGAATGTGCACACCAGGAAGCAAGACAACTTTTTGACATAACACACTGCCCTGTGCCACTGAGCCTGCAGGCCTGGCCTGAGCCTACCCATGCATGTCAGCATTTATCTTCTGCTTACATATGTGCTCCTTGTTCCATCAGAATATATTTATAAAATTCAAGCTCAAATATATGATCAGCAAGAATTTCAAGATGGCAACAACAGAGCATTAAACCAAGTTCAGCGGCCTATACAATGACACAGGTTACACACACCCTGCTTGAGCCGTCATCATACAGCTTTAGAAATAACTAATCCTTGGTGTAAATGGATATGGAAGCAGAAACATTTACATCTTTGACTTGCCATTCTAGAAATATGTATCATGAGCCATAGATAAGGGTGTTGATGACTATAACTAGTTTCTTTGCCTGTGAGCTCCAAGCTTATCCTTTTCGATAAAGGAATTTGATGATAAAAATGCTCAACAACAGGGGCCTCCCTGGTGGCGCAGCAGTTGAGCGCTGTGCTGTGGCGCTGTCCCGGCAGGGTCAATGCAAGTTCGACGCCCAGCCGGGGAGAATCCCACAATGGTGCGGCAGACCTTTCCTGCCTCGCCCGCTGCTCCCCTCAGCAGTGTATTTCTGATCTGCCTGTTCTGCTCCCCACTCTGTCTCTGGTGAACTCTCTCGTCGCCCCACGCCTCTGGCCTGTACCCCAGCTTGTATGTATAAATAAATAAATCTTTAAAAAAAGCTAAACAACAAAAGTCTTTAGGAGAGATCTCTTTATAGATTCAGATGAGGGTTTCTTTCTCCAGATTCTAGAGAAAGTGGGACTAGGATAGCAGGGAGAAAGTAGCATTTATTGAATACTTATTATATGTTAATTTATACCAGTAAATTCATTTTCTCTAACAGGAATTCTGTTAGCCCCTTGTGCATGAGATACTGGACTGAGAAATTAAATAACTTTCCCTATATCACACAGCTTGCAAATGGTAGATACTAAAACCAAGTCTCCTGGTTGTACACTTTGAAAAGCAGCTTTAGCGTTCTGAATAAAAATGCTGGCAACAAGCTACATGAGTTCAAAGACTGACTCTGCCCTGTGATGGCTTAACGTTAGCTGAATCTGTTTCCTCAAGTATATAATGGGGACAAGACTAGCACAGTACCTAAATATATATGAAGCATAGGATCAGTGCCTGGCAGTAAGCCTGTAATGAATGTTTTATACTGATATTACTATTATCATGATTACTTTGCCCACTCCATAGTCTCTCTTCACAGGTTAGTGGAGAATGTTACTTACAGAAAGAACAACTTACAGACAGCAGGGCCCTCTGGTGTTTACCTCCCACAGTTTCCCTGGAAGGACCCTTTGGCACATGATGTGGTCTGTGATCTGCCATTTGCCCTCAACTGCCTGTTTGCCCTGGATGGACCTTTTGGATTTTAATGGCCCACTAGTCTGATCATTTTCTGTCTTGTTTGCATGTGTTCCAGGTATGAGACATCTCTGTTGGATTTGGTTCAATCTCTGAGCCCAAAATCTGCTCTCAAACCCCATCCCTCCACGCAAGCTGGGGCCTGGAATCATGGTACTTGCCAACCCAGATCTCTAAAGTCAACTTGGAACAAGATGGGGATAGGCAAGACCCCTGAAGACCTGGAAGAGAGTCAAATTCTGGAGGATATCTTTTTCATTTGACTCTGAAGTATTTGCTGCAAATTTTTCATCAGAAATGTAGGATTTTTTTTTTATATTCTAATCCAGGATTTTAAATTATTTGACTGCGAAGTAATTGTGCCTCTCCTTTCACAGGGACCTATCTCACTAGAATATTATTAGATACTGGATATGTAAATAATTCTAACAACCCAGGATGTTTTTGATCAGACCAATAGGTGGATAGCACATTAAGGGGGTGGGGGTGAGGTCAGGATCTTTTCTATGCCAAGTGGAGAGTAGAAAACTAACACAGGACTCTTTCTGCAGGTTGGAGGCCCATGTACTTTCTGCCTCATTTCAACAGTATTTCCTTCTCAGTATTTTGCTGGAAAAGGTTGATTTTCTTTTGTCTGTAGAAAAACCTCTCTACTAAAAGATCTCTCTCATTCAACATAGCCCTTTTATAGCAAAAGCAATTTCAAAAAGACCCTTTTACCTCTCCACCCCATTCTCACACCACCTACCTCTCTCTAAGTGTAGTCACTTAATTCTGAATTAGAATTGGTGCCCCTACCATCACAGGCAACACTGAGGGCCAAGTGTGAGTCAGAGTCAGTAGTCATCAGCTGCCCATCAATAACCAAAAGGGCTCTATGGGCTGGAGGGAGGGGCCCAGCCAACCCTTGGAACTGGCATCACGTAACACTACCGAATGACTGCCCTCGGGGAAATCCAGTGGAGGCATAAGCCTGCAACACTTTTCCTACCATCTTCCCACTTTCCAAGATAAATAAGAGCCACTCTTGATGTTGTTTATTGACCCACGTGTCTGTTTTATTCACCCTGTGAACTTCCCATGTCTGTGTCCAAGACAGAGGCCGCCAGAGAGAGAGTAATATCCGGCTGCTGCACCCTGGCAGTCTTTCCTGGCCCCTCCCTCTCACTCCATGAGGCACCAGGGCCTGGCCAAGCCAGGCATGTGCTCTGCTCAAGGCCACGGTCCCACTGCTCCAAAGAACCATCTGTATTTGCCAAATTATGCTCCATCACCCACCAGTTTCCCTCCTTTCCCACTGGACTTCATTGTGAACCCAGAGAAAGCTGTGGGAGAAATGCAATTGAGACCTTATTCTCTCTCTGTTCTGTTTAGCTGACCTCTTGAAATGGGTCTTTCACTTTACAGTGCACTCTAGTGACCCCTCAAGTGATGGAGAGTATGATGGGCCTTTTGGAGCCAGTGAGTTTCAACTTTCCAGTCCTTGAAAGTGAAGGGAAGATGTGTGTCCAGAGACATCTTGATGACTTTGATTTGGCAGATGTTGCTTTTTTCTCTCTTGCCAACCTCAGACTTGGACTGAGACTAGGATTTTTTGTCAGACAATATTAGGAGCCAAGGTCAAACTACCCAGAGCAGCCTGCACTTAGTGAACCTGCCTGGCTTCCCTGGATTCTATATCAAAACCAGATTATTCCAGCCTACAAAAAACCTTACTGAGCCGCTTCCTTGTCTGGACAGATCTAAGTCTCATTGTCGCTGTCAGGCCCCGTCACCTCCTCCCAGTATTTCTCTTGGGTCTTTTTGTTCTTTGGAGGAGAGAAGAATGGACCCTACCAGTACCATATTCTTTATCTGAAATAAATATAAGGCTTGGACTAACCAGTTGTGGTTATTAACTTAAAAAGTTGAAAACCTGTGCAGATTGTAGTAGCCTGTAAGAGTAACTAAATTACTTTCATCCCATAGCAGAAAGCCTTTGGAAAATAGGCTTTCTTTGCTGTAACAAAAATGGGTGCAAGCACACTGAGAATGGTTGAGGAACCATTTCTCAAAGTTAGGTTTCCAGAGCTATCTTTTCCTTGTCTTGTGTGTCAAAACCACCTTAAGTCCATGCAACTCCCTTGGATCATCCATAAGTGTCCATAACTGTCTGTCCTGAATGCCAGTGTCCTTACTGCTCTCCAGAGTGAGAGGATGCCTGAAGGACTAAGAAACATGATTTCTTCAAGAAGCTTGTTTGCCTTTAGAAGAATCATAAACAGGATCTAAACTAAAAGCTCTTTTGGGATCACATGCCATCGCATAGAGTTTAATTGCTTCTTTACCTCCCCCTAAATAAGCAATTTGAAAGAGCAAAGATGAATTTTCAACAGAACGCCAATCAACAAATTTTTTACTTACCACATTGCCTCCCCAGTGTTTTTTCTCTATACCATGGGTGTCAGGACAATTGGCTATGAATCTGTGTTCAATCTAACATCTTCATTATGAATTGAGCGGAATATGCTGACATTGTAATCTGTGTCATACTTGGAGAGAGATATATATGAATGAAAAGGTCCTTGTGTAGCCTTGAGGCTGTTGTAGATTAGGCTTAACCTAATTGCAGACTAAGCTACCACTAAAAAGAGAGACGGCCTGGCACAAAGGAATTTGCCTTTCCTTCTGTGAAGTATGCTCAGTAGTGGCTGCTTTCCCAAAGCAAGACTGGACACAAAATGGGGGTGCGGCAGATAGTGCTATAACATCACCCACCTTGCTACACACCATTCTGTGAGAGAGGAAAATCAATGTTTGCTAAATGGGAAGGAAAAGTATGTCCACTGAAGCTCCCTAAGTAGGCCCAATGGTTAATCAAGGAAAAAGTTTTGCTGACAGTCACCCTTCCAGGAGGCACATTTGTGTTTATCCCAACCTGACCTCATGGTGGGAACTTTCCTGGAGCACCCCAAGGGACTCTGTCCTTCTTCAGAACCACTGTTTTCTCTGGGCCCTGCCAAGACCATGGTTCATCGAAGAGATTTGCTGGTAAGAGACTCTGGAAGGGCCAGGTCTAAAGGAGCAGAGCCAGATAAAGTTTGCAGTCACTAGGGAGATGGAGGCGACGACAGACTTCTCCCAGATCACACTTCACCCTCACCTCAGTATGCGCTACTTTTAATGTGAGCAACTGTTTATATCTGTGTGGGATTTTAAGTTAATAAATTATGTCTATGGCTATCTTCCCCATGTGGTTTTGATACTGAATTGTCCTTTGAACATCCCTCATTTGATCAGTGGGGTGTAACTGGAAAGCAAAAGCTGAGCCCTGGGTTATCAAACTGTTATTTTCTTCAGTACCTATTAAATCAACAGAGTTTGTGGTCAACTGAAAGAAAGGCTATGGTTTGTCACATCTGAATAGTTTTTCCTGGTTAACTCCCCCCACTCCCATCACCTGGACACCAAGCCTCCTCTAAGTTGGGTGACTGCTGAAGTGGAAGATTTAACCTTCTGAGTTCCTTCTATGTGTCTGTCCTCAAAACTGCTCGGCCAGGAATAAATGCCACAGCACTTTGAAAGATGAAAAAATGACCTGCCTAGTGAATTTTAGTGCTGGGAGAATGTAGGTGAGGGCTTGAGTGCCTGAAATCCCCAGTTCTGAGATCACACCTGTGGATGCAACTAAGACAGCTGGAGACCCTAGCCTCGCCTGGTCCCCAAGTCAGGCAGGACCTGAGCAAAGTTTGCAGATGCCTCTCAGAGGCAGAGGTGGCAGGGGCAGAATCATCACGCAACTAGATCCCAAGCTAAAAATGAGGTAAGTAAGGTTTGTCCCAGTTGCCATAAGGTTATCTTTGAGTCAAAGAACATAGCAAGAGGTGAGGGGGATGAGGGTACACAGAAGAATGACCTGACTGGAGAACCAGTTTCATAAATAAGTAACCGGTGACTTAGCTTCTCAGAGTCACTGTTCCAGCATGTTGTTCCTGAGGCACTAGGGCTCCATTCCATTCAGAAAAGGGACTATCTCACCTCTCAGGCTTCATAACTAACTTCATAATGAAGACCGTTATAGCCCTAGATAAGAGTTCTTCTGAAAGAAAGTGGCCAAAATGGGGGCAAGGCTTATTAACTCCATTGGGGGAGGGAATAGTATACTACTAAAACCAGAAGGCACTGGTACTTGGGGTTTAGTAGGAATGGCCTATATCTTATGTTGCCAAAAGGGCAGCCAATTACCTTTTCTGTGACCTGTCAAAGCCCAAGGCTTGTCCTAAGGGCTTTACCTGTGCTTTTGGCTAACTGAGTGCCTCCCTTGGGTGTCCAGAATTGCACAAAATGTTGTTGATCTAGGGAAGCGGTTAATAACTTGAGCTATGGGAGCAAATAGAGCTTGGTTAAGATCTCAGATATATAGAGCTTGGTTAAGCAAAATCACATTTACCACACTGAACTTAAGTTGCTTAATCTCTAAAATGGGAATCCATTTCTCGTGGGATGGTCATGCTGGTGAAATTCAATGACTGTATGTGAAGGATCTAGGTATATTATCTGACACATATTACTGAGAACTGTCTATATTGCCAGTTATTCCTCTGTAAACTTACATGCTAGACAGAAGACGAAGCTGCATACTTAACAATTTTTAATAAGAAGAATCATCACAGTAAATTTTCCAGTGACTGGTAGGAAGCCATAGATGCAATGGTTTCAGGAAAGCAAATTTCTAGGCTAAGTTTACTTAAGCTTCATGGGAGGAGAGACGGGAAGACGCTTTGAAGGAGCATCTAAGACCCAATGGCAGGAGACTTGGGAATGAGAACATGCAGAACCTGAGTGTTCACTGATAAGAGAGCACAGATGTGTTTTGAATGGATGGGGTCTGAGTGTTCACTGATAAGAGAGCACAGATGTGTTTTGAATGGATGGGGTCAGGGCTAGTAGCTGAGGATCTAGAAGAGAAGATGTGGAAAAAAGCAGGGGGAGTATGTTGGGTCCAATTTGTGAAGAATATTAAATTTCAGGCAGTGAGGATCTAGTGTTCAAGAAATGAAAAACCATATACTATTTTGGAATTACTTGTTTATGAATATCTACCTAGCAGTAGTGTCAGACTATTTGAAGGAATGGGATAAGGAAGGGAAGGAAACTCATCTGTTTACTAAAGTGCCTATTAAGTAATAGGCAAGGTCCATAGATACCTTATGTCATTTAATCCACAGAGCAACCCTTTTAAAAGGTGGCAGAATTCCCATATTTATATACAAAACACAAACATCTGTGCTTAATAAAAGTACATAGATAAATGCACTTGGGTAAACAAATTGTTTCCCAACAGGGGTGCATGAGGTTCCAACAAAGGAACTCCTTGGAGGTGTAAAAAATAGGAAATACTGTGACTGAATAAAGGAGAGAGAAAAGCCATGAAACAAAAGAAAGTGACTTGCAGGACAAAATCAAGTCGTGCAGGGCTGTAAGCCAGGATTGACGGAGCTAGTTGGGAAAGGATGGAAACCCAGAGCCTGTGCTGGCAGAGCAGGAATATGGACTGTGGGCATGTGGTGTGGAGGCCCGTGGGTGCCAGGGAAACAGCAAATACTAAGTACTTACTGTGCGCCAGACCCTCAGGTGGGCCTCTGTGTCATCCTATTGGATCTTTATGAGATGGGGCCTCCTTTTACAGTTTTTAAAATCACTTCATTATGTGGGTCTTTCTTGTAAGCCACCCTAAATCTTTATGGAATGAGGCCAGGCTTCTCTCTGTACACACCTGACATTGGAGGGTGTTCACTTTTGTGCCGATTATGAAAATGAGGCTTCACAAATCTTAAGGAAGGTCGTCAGCTAGTAAGAAATAGAATTCAGACTCAGAGGGTAGGAGGCTCATCACTCACTTTCCCCTCTCCTACTTCCAGTGAGTCTCCAAGTAGTAACAGTTCCAGACTGTCCTGTCTCTACCTCCCACTTCTCTCTCTCTATTGAGGATTCTCTAGCACAACAGTCTCTTCACCAGCCGTCAAGCCAAGTGGCCTGCATTCATCCCTCTACATGTGCCTTTATGTCTCTGTCTCACTCTCCTCTTTAAATGGGGATCAAAGCAGAAGCTCTGAAGGCTGAATGAGCAAATGCATGTAGAATGCTCTAGAACAAAAGAGCACTCGGTACGGGTTACCTCTGGCCGCTGCTGTTGGCATTCTCCATAAAGATACTGGGCCATCTTCTAATGTCACACCCTGGCTCAAGGTGCCCACTAGTTTCCCAGTGACTGCACAATGCACAGGCTGTGCACCACTCGCCCCCCTACAGTCCATCGATTTCCAGCCCCTGCTTTTTTCCATTCTTTCTCTTGAATTCTGTGCTTCATCCACCAAGAACTTCTATTTGTTCCTGAAGGCACTGTAATGTCCTTTTCTTGACCTTATGAGCTTTCCTTGCCTTTCCTACTCCCTAGCACTTTGTGTGCTAGAATTGCCTAGTCGTCCTCTAGACCATCATGGCCATAGTAAGGTGCCAATCTTACCTCTCACTAACTCCCCAGAACTCTGTGTTTCCCAGCTGTAGGCCACTGCTCATTGCGTGTCAGCTAGGTGGATAGATAGATACATGAGAAAGAAGAAATGATGGAGGGAGGAGGGGAGGGACAGAGGAAGGAAGAGAAGAAACGGAACAGATGTGTGTCTCCGAAGTCCAGTGCTCTTTGACTAATCCAGGCTGCCAGCAGCTCTCTCACAAAGGAGGCAGTAAGGGCTGCACTGCAGTACCTGGCGGAGGGGAGTTCAGGGAATGCTTGTATTGTTCCCTCTCCACTAGTATTTTCTTTCCAAAACAAATCTAAGATTTGTAATTTTGCTCCTTAAAAAATACAAAGATTCTGCCATGCTTTCTGGCAAATAACATTACCTCTAAGCTAACACACCAGAACTTTCAGCATCTCACCCCACATTCCCCTTCCACCTCATCTCCCTCCCTTCTCTGCTCTCCTTCCCTCTGCAACTCACAGCTACTGACCATTTCCCAAAGATACGTTGCTCTTTCCTTTCTCTCTGAATTTTCCAGGCCCTTCTCTTTTGGATGAATCTTCCCAGATTCAGCTCAGTTGTCACTGCTTCCATATCTTCCTGACATCACCCTCTGCCCCCGCCCCAGGCATTCTTATAGACTATTCTCTTGGCTCCAACGGTGCTTTACAGATCTTCCATCATAAGTCACCCAGACGATGCTGCACTGTTTTGCGTACTCGTTGTCTTTCTGTCAGGATGTCAAGTGCACAGGTATATATTGACCTTAGAACCAACCGGCCTCACCTCTTTGTGCTGTATATACATTTAGGCAAGTGACATATAACCTCTAACCTTCAGATATGGTCACATGAGATTATAAAAGTGGAGATCATAATCCCCACCGTTTATGTTCAGTGCCTGGAACACTGATCAAGTCCTGGTGCTTAGCCCAGAGGAAAACCAGAATGACAAGGACAAGATGTTCATACAGATAGGGCTATGTAGCGTGTCCAGCAGAGCTGGAGGAGCTGCTGAGAGGAGGTTCCACAATGTGGAAGAATCACAAGTCCCAGGAGTAGAGCAGTGTTGGCATTTGAGAGAAAGGAAGAGGTGGTTGACTAGAAAGCCAGGCCTCCCTTGAGATTCTCATCAGGGCACGGGCGCTGATATCTCTGCCCCTCCCCTCCATGGCCACCTCAGAGCAGCCTTGGCTTGTACCTCATAGGCACCGCCACACAGATCTTGGCCCAGGTCCTCACCCAGCCCCAGTGCCCAGGCCCTGTCCTCTGTCCTCAGTTCCCGTCTCTGTCCTCCTCTTCCCGGTGCTTCAGCCCTTCAGGTTCTGAAGTGGTTCTGACCAGTGCTGATGTGAGGGCCCACGGGGAGGGAAGGCTGACTCTCCTGCTTCTTAGCGCTGCCAATCGGGACAAGACGAACTTCACGGTCCCTTCTCAGCATTCCTTTTCCAGCTGGAGTTGATTTAAGCTTGCTGGATTTATATAACATTGGGAAATGTTAAACTGTGTAAATTTGCTATGTTTTGCAGGGACAGTTATTTATGGAGGGGCATTTTTAACTCAAGTACAGAAGTGTTAAATCATTATAATAAATTCATGCTATTCAAACTTTCTTACATTGTAATAAATTTTTTCTAAGCATGAATGAGGAGATCCATGATTCCTCTAATATACCATTATGTATTTCTTCTCAAAATGACACAGCTTACTATATCAACTTGGAGAATAATAGAAGGAGATTTACTGCATCGAAGGAACAAAAAGTGGAGCAGCAGTGAGGCTAAGAAGGGGCCTGGGAGCAGCGCCCCCTGCAGAATGTCTCCCCGACTCTTGGTATGCTTTTCACTCCATGGGAGGGGCAGCCTGTGCGCCTCAACAGGGGACGGCCTGGCCACGGGGCAGTTCCTGAACCTCAGCTGGGCCAGGAAGGGCCTTTGAGCAGGGACCCCAATGGCCCTCTGCACTGTCCTCTCTGGGGGAATGGGGAGACTTAGAATGGGGCTCTATCAGAACATGGTGTGAAATCCCTCCCAGATTCAGTCTGCATAGAGAGCTGCCTGCCGCCAGCCCTCTCCCCACAGCCCTCTGTCTCTTAGCTCCTCACCGGGATGTTCACCTGGACCAGAGAAACCATCAGATTCTGAAAGAAATTTATAATCCAAAAACTTTAGGAATCACTGCTATTCCCAAAGCACTTTCGACTCCTGGCGATGTGCTGGACAAACTTCCACAACATCTATCTGAGCGCCAGCAGCAAACAGGAACTTCATGAGCGGCCTTTAGATTTCCCAGAAGTCAGTGCAGCCACAGGAGCCGGCCAGCAGCCCCCAAGAGGGAGACTCCAATCTGAATTTTCCAGAAGATGGGAAAGTTGGACAAAGATGGGGAAGGAGTGTGCCCCAGGCACAGGAGCAATGTGTCCAAGGCAGGGATACAGGGTCGCCCACGGAGAGTGAGCTCAGGTACAGCCTTGAATACTCTGCCTGGCGTTTGAACTTGGAGGCTCAGCAGGACCCCCAGGAAAGAGGCTGGTATAGACAGCAATACCCAGCAATAGTAGTTTACCTGTCACTCCATTAGAGGCTCAGGTTCAAGTCCTTGCTCTGCCACTGGAGCTGTGTGACATCGTGCGAGTCCCGTCCCCAATGCAATCTCGGGCAAGGTGCGGCTAGCACACACGCACACCTGCCGGCCTGGCTCGTGGTCTAGGGGGAGCAGGAGCACCTGAAAGGATGCTGGAGCACCCACTGGGAAACAATCGCAAAGCACTTTGTACAATCATGCGCTGTTATTGATCGGAAGACAGGCGAGGGGCAGCAGGCCCCTCAGAAGCATGAGAACTGGGGATTCCATGACAGTGAGGCACAACTCAGCCTGCCAGCCCCCCACCATTGCTACTTGCTGCCACATGCCCACACCTCAGGCCTTGCTCCATCTCCCTCCTTGGCAGGGCACCCAGTGTCACACTCACCCCAGATTCAGGGTGTTCTTTATCTCCCTCTCCAAACTGGGGCTTCCTTCCTCAGAGTTGCAACTGTGGCATCACCTCACCTTGAGCCACCTCAGCCCCAACGGTCCAGATTCTCCAGATCTCAGCCTTGGGGAAGTGAGGAGCAGACAGAGTCAAGAGCTATTCCAGGATGGGGACCCCTGAGCTTTGGTCCACATGCCAACCGCTTCCCTCAGAGGTACCTGTGGGTTGTGGCTACCAATCCTGCGCCTTGTCCTCACCTCAGCCTGCACACCCACCTTGAATATTGCAAATCTGTCTCCTCTCCTCGGAACTGAAGGTAATATTTCTTGTCTTA
Source organism: Scalopus aquaticus (assembly GCA_004024925.1). Classification (NCBI taxonomy): domain Eukaryota; kingdom Metazoa; phylum Chordata; class Mammalia; order Eulipotyphla; family Talpidae; genus Scalopus; species Scalopus aquaticus. The sequence goes on along the minus strand of PVIJ01004674.1, from coordinate 10,086 downwards.
CTAGTCTGACCACTCCCGGGATGAGAGTGGGGTCGGGCACCCCCAATCACTTTGGAGCCAGGCCAGGTAGCACTTCCTTAATGGACTGCAGGTGGAACTTACAACACCCACTTCTTGTGTCCATGCTTGGGGGTTTCTCCTTTTGTGTTACCCTGTGGTTGGCTGGGGAAGGAAGGTGGGGAGGACAGGGGAATTGGTCCCTGCCTTGCCCAGTCCAAGCAGTTGACAGCTTTCCCAGGGTGACCCAGCCAGTGTTCAAACTGGCCACATTTATTTTTTAAACATTTTATTTTGAAGTCAGAACAACAGAGAAGTTTTAGAAGTAATACACAGAATTCCTATATACCCCTCAAACATATTTCCCAGTAGTTAGCATTTTAACTCATCTGCTTATCATTCATTCTTTATCTCACACATAGAAACACTTATTACTTTTTTCCTCAATATTTGAGAGTAAATTGCAGAGATAATACTCTTCTTTCCCTATATAGTTCAGCATGTATTTCCTAAAATCAAGGACATTCTCTTACATAACCATAGTACAATGATCAAAATCAGGAAATTAACATTTAATCCAGTGCCATTATCTAAACTCTACAGACCCTGTTGAAATTTTGCCAAATTTCCTTATTAGCGTTCCATTTTTAAGTTTCTTTCCCTCAGCTCTCCTTCGTAACAAAAGAGAAATCATTCTGGCAGGATCCAATTGAGGATCACAAGTCGCGTTTAGTTGTGTCTCTTTATGTGAGTCCGAACCACTTATTTGGTGAAGTGTTTGCCAATTTGAGTTTGTCTGATGTTTTCTTATGATTCACTTGAGGTTTTGCATTTTCAGCAAGAGTAAATGATGTTGTATTCTTGTTAGTGCATCTCACTAGGGGCCTAGGATAGCATTTCCTTCATTCCAGGTGATACTGTGATCACCTGGTTAGGGTGATGTCTGCTGACTTTTTCTGTTGTCAAATATAAACTTTTATAATTTAGTAATATTACCCATGGGGTGGGATACTTAGGGGCTATGTGAATATTGTTTTTTATCCACCTTTTATCCACTAGCTTCAGCACCCACTGATGATTTGGCACATTTTACTTCAATCCCTAGTCTTCTGCTGTGTTATAACTGCCTTCTTTGCCCAGGGCTTAGGAGAGATTGGGAAAGGAGGCAACTCACTTTTTGTCCTGTCTTCATCTAGGAAGGGAGCCATGTAAGCCTTGCCCAATAGCAGAGAAGGGTATGGGAAGGGCCCAGTGAAATGTCCCTCACTCTGAAGGCAGGAGTTTAGAAAATCTCAGTTTGAACTAGAGCCTCATGCGATGAATGGTCCCTCCCTGAACTAAGGGCCGGGAGAATTTGAATGGTCAGAAATGTAGAATAACATGAAAATTTGTGTCCCTAAATCATCCTTGAGGGCCCCGAGGGGACCCTGACTGTAGGGTAAATGAAAGAATGATCAGGATTTTCCTCCCTGCCACCAATGATAGAGCCATGCGGGCCTACACGCATGCCTGATAGTAGGCACCTAGAGTAGGGTGTGGGCCTGTGTGAGAGGGTGCACCCGAGCTAGACACTGGGCTTAGAAGCAGAACCAGCAGGAGTGGCAGCAGCAGAGAACAGAGCGTGGCAGCAGAGGGCCGTGTGGCAGAGAGAGGCGGACTATGGCAGAGTACGGCGCAGAACATCATGAGAACAGCTAGGACATCCGGTCTGCTTGCACTGATGATGAACCTGCCCGGTCTGGGATGGCTGCAGAACACTGACCTAAATGCCTGTCATCCCAGGAGCTCCCGAGGTCCTGAGAAAACCAGAACCACCAGGCTTGCTTCTGATCCCTGCTGCTCAGAGCTGAAACAAAGTGGGCCAGCGGGCCTGCTGAGAGGGCACCAGGCAGGGGGCAGGCAGAGGGGCCATGCTCCACACCTCCTCGCATTCGTTCAGCAAACCTTGTGCACCTACTAGGTGCCAGATATTGAGGTCAGTGCTGAAGACACAAAATACTCTCACATTATCACTTATGTGGCTCAAAGGGGAAGCCTTGAGCCCAAAGTCCTCTGAAGGTCATACAGCACCCAGGGCAAGGCACTAAGTATCTTCTGCCCACAGTGGAGCAGAACGAGGAGGTGGGTAAATACTGCTGTGCTCTCTAATTCAGAGGGTTCTCTCTCTCTTGTCCTGGGAGCTGGGCTGGGGCATTCTGGTGCCCTCCCTCTGCCCTCCTCCTCTCCACTGCCCCGCCCCTGCACTCAGCAGAGGGCTCCAGGCACACAGGAGTTGCCCCAAAGCTTGTGACTCCACACAGCTGCTCACTGTGCAGGAAAGGAAATCTGCAAGGTTGAGCCTCTCCAGGACGGTCCTGCCGCACTCCTGTGTCCTGTGGTGCTGCTGCATGACTTTGTTTGAGGCTTGCAAACAGTCGGCAAGGAGGCTCAGTGAAGAGGCATTAGGCTTGTGCCTTGACGAGGCTGCTTCTTCCAATATGATACAAGTGTAGAATCTGCTCCCGCCATGCGACCTGCAGCATACCAGTTAAACTCTTCGTAAAATGGAGGCCAGGGTTATTGGGCAGGTTAACTAGGATGGTGTCTTTGAAGTAGCTAAGACATGTCTGAGTGGTAAGTGGATTGTCTTAAACAAAGCCTAAGTACTCCCCCAGTATATTCCGCTACCTAGGATGTCTTGCAGGTTTTTGGATGGCCTGAGGCCCTCTGTTCCTCCATGCCCCCTCCCCGACGGCCTCTTTAACCACTGCTTGCCCACCAGCTCTCGGCCCTGTCTCCTCCCAATGTGGGCTACTTGCCTTTTTACTTGAGGAACAACAGTTCCTGCAGCTGTCTTTTGTTTGTCTGGGACCTGGCAGTTGGGGAAACCAGTGCAGCTGATTTTTAATCTGGTCTCTTACTTTCTTGCAGTGTGAGTTTGGACAAGTTACTTACCTTCCCAAGCCACTGATAGTTCATCTGTAAAGTAAGATGATAGCACCTTGCAGAATTACTTCCAGGATTAGAGCTAATACCCATAACACACCTGGCATTACGCCTGGAAGGTAGCTGTCTTCATCACCATCACATCACCCCTAATCCTCCACACAGTGGCAGCACTTGCTTTGTGTAGGGGAAATGGAAGTGAGCAGGTTTTTTCTGCCCTCCCACCATTAGCATTAATGCCCGACACCTGTGGTCTTACACGCGTGCCTGATGGCGGCACCTGGAGTGTGGCGTGGGCGCGCGGGAGGGGGCGCACCTGAGCGGGGAGACAGAGCATTAAGAGTGGCAGCGGAGGATGTGGGGGCAGAGGGCCCTGCGTGGGAGTGCAGCAGAGACCAGTGAAGAGGCCACGAGGAACACCAGCGAGCCCAGAAAGAGTGAAGATTTGCCAGGGGTTAGGAGGCCTGCCAGCCCCGGCCCCAGGCCTCCCTGCCTGCCCTGCTCCTGGTTGATTCACTACAAAGGGCGTAGAAACGTCATTAAAAGTCTGCAAAAGCCACCGAGGGCTCCAGGACTCCTCCTTTACCCGACACGTCGGATCAGAGATCCTGCTCTGTGCCTTGGTGACACTACAGTGTGTCACTATAGGTGGTAGGTAAGCAGGTTGGGGAAAAAAATACACTCCCATCCCACAATAATTTTCACTTAAAAACACTAATTGAGGGCCTCCCTGGTGGCACAGCGGTTAAGGCGCTGTGCCGTGGAGCTGTCGGCAGCGGCAACACAAGTTCGACCCCTGGCCAGGGAGATTCCCACATGGTGCGGCAGACCTCTCCTGCCTCGCCCGCTGCTCCCCTCAGCAGTGTATTTCTGATCTGCCTGTTCTGCTCCCCGCTCTGTCTCTAGTGAACTCTCTTGCCACCCCACGCCTCTGGCTTGTACCCCAGCTTGTATGCATAAATAAATAAATCTTTAAAAAAAAAAAACTAATTGAGACCCAAATCCAATCAAAGAAAAAGACCTAATGATGGGATCTAGGCCCTGAGTAGGGCTGGCGTGTGGCGAGCAGAGCTTGGAGCTGCAGGGTTGGGTCTGCCCAATGGCTCCATGCTGGTTCCCAGCGACTGTCCATGGGGCCGACCCAAGTCTGTGTAGAGCGAAAGTGAAGCACGGTCACCTTTGTAGGGTAAATGAAACTAATCAGGCTTTTTGCACCACTATCCTCTGTGGCTGTCACCTGCATTCTTGATGGTGTTGATGCACAAGGTGCTTGGGAGTGTGGGTGCAGGGCACGTGTTCCTGATTGTGGACACCTGGAGCATGGGTGTGCGTGCATGCGTAAGTGTGCACACCTGAGCCTAGGGGTCAGGGCTATAGGGATTGCTACGGGAGGCCAAGTAACTGCAGAAGCAGTGAGACCATGAGAGAACATCAGAAAGAGCCCAGGGAAAGAGTGTAGTTCCGTGGGGCGCTGGGAGGCTTGGTTGCCTGCCTGCCTCCCAGCAACCCCTCCTGCCTGGCCCATGCCTGCTTCCTTGATGCCAACCTCACTGCCTGGTGTGCTTGTGTGCCTGATTCCCTGAGAGCATTAAAGCCTGAAAAATCCACTGAGAGCTCCGGGACTCCTTTATTCATCTGCCCAAATAGATAGTAAACCTGTGCTTGCTGGCACAACCCCTTGTATCTGAAGCCCCTCTTTGGTTTGCAAGGAAAGAGTAGAAGGGAGATAGAATTGGCTACACCTGGATCCGTGGGATTTCCTGCCACCCTATTGGCACCAGAGCTGGGCCCCAAAGGAGGTAGGGAGAGAAGGACAGTGGCAAAGATGATTCTCATGGAGACTCTGGAGATGAGGGATTCTTCATACCTCAATCAGTGGAGTACCGGACCTTCGGAAACAGTTAAAATTTCCCCTTTATTTTGAGTTATGGGAAACGAGCTTGTATTGATCTTAAGGATTTGCTTATAGTTTTCTCCAGGGTTCAGCATACTGAAGAAAACAGAGCTGACACAGCTCAAAAGGTTTTTGAACTTCAGTTTGCTGCATAAAGTATTAATAAAGAATGCATTTATTTCAATTTAATTTCCTCTTCTTGTGAAAAATAAAAGTTACTTGGGTCTATGGGGTTTGCTCCCACCCTCCATACTCTCCCTTCTGTTCTTAGCAGCAGCAAGTGGTGGCAGAGAATTATATACTCATTAGCAACATGTGTAGTGATTGGTCACCCACTCACCTTTAAGGCCTGGTACCTAATCACAAAGATGATGTCATTTATTAAAGGTACAATTGCAACGACTGAGGAAAAACTCGAGAAGGAGGGATGGGAGAAGACATGAGATAAGGGTTGGAGGAGAGTCGCACACAGAGAATTTATAACAAGGGAGAGGCAATATAGAGAAACAAGAACACAGCCTTGCAAACAGACTTGGACTTGAACCCTGACTCTGGGGCGTTTAGCAAGGACTTCACCTCCTTGAGCCTATTTTCTCAACTGTAAAATAGAGACAGTAACACCTACATCGGAGAATTACTGTGAGAATTAGGTGAGATTACAATTAAACAGCTCTTAATATAACATCTACTCAGAGCAAGCACTCCGTGAATGATAACTACATCATACCTCAAAGAGAGTAACTGTTGACCCCCAGTGGCAAGGGAAATAAAAGTAAAATTAAACATTTGGGATTACTTCAATTTAAAAAGCTTTACATAGTGAAAAAAAAAAGTGAGAAGATTAAAAAGATATCCTACTGAATGGGAGAAAATATTCACACAATATGTAAAGAGCAAAGGGCTAATATATACAAGGAATTTTTTGAAAACCATTATACAATTCAACAATAGAAAAACAAAGAACCCAATTAACAAATGGGCAGCAGCTATGAACAGAAAATTCACTAAAGCAGATAACCAGAAGGCCAGTAGATATATAAAAAGAAGTTTGTCAATGCTTCCAAGAAGAGAGATGCAGGTTAAAACCACAGTCAGATACCATCTCACACCAGTAAGAATGGCCCATATTCCAAAGCCCTCCAACAAGTGCTGGCGAAGAGGCAGAGAAAGAAACCCTGACACCATTGGTGGAGATGTAAACTGGTGTGGTCACTGTGGAAAGTGATCTGGAATTATCTGAAAAAACAGAAATACCAGATGACACAGCCATCCCACTCTTGCTCATTTGTCCAAAGATCATGAAACCACCAATGCAAAAAACCAAACAGTGCTGACCAGGTAAGAGACACAGTGGTCTGGTGTCAAGTTCAAGTTTACTGCAGCAATGTTTACAACAACTCGGACAAGGAAAGCAGTGGTTATGCCCTTCGGCAGATGATGGGACCGAGAAGATACAGTATGTCTACACGTCTACACTGCAGAATACTATTCAGTCAAAAGCAAAGATGAAAGTCTACATTCACAGCAAAATGAAGGGAGTTCAAGAGAATTATGAATAGTAAAGCAGGTCAGAAGGACAAATGCTGACATTTACAGAGTAAACAATTTGACAAAGTAAAATATTTACAAAAATTAACAGACATCTGTAAAAGGAGTGAGGGTTCTATGGTTAAGAGGAGGGGGTGGGGGAAGAGATGTGGGTGATGCAAGGAAGGAGAGGAAAAACCCAACAGATAAGAGAGCCCTAAGCCAGAGGGGTCCTGAGATCTCCAGGCCTGGGCCCCTCTCTTGGGAATCCCACAAGCAGCTATGGGATCCTGGCATTAGTTTTCCCCATTGCAAACAAGGATGACAGCTGAGTTTCTTACACTAGTGCACCCCACATCTACACACCAGGGTAAAAAAGAACAACTGGTAACCCTGGCTGCCTCTGGGGAGAGGTTTGGCTGCCAGGAATCAGGGTAGGAAGAAGACTTTTCACTGTATCTGATCTCATACTTTTTGAATTTTGAAATACATAAATATGTTACCTATTCAAAATAATAGATGCTTTATCTTAATGCAAAGACTAAATTAATATGCAACCTGAGGCTATATTAACTAGGAGGAGGAGGCCTACAGACAATAGCTACATCAGTGCTGGGAAGGCTGTTGGGGAAAGGAAAGGGCAAAGAGAAAAGAAGGGGTATCGGGGTTTCCACTAATTGGGGTCCCTAGAGAAGAGCATGCGCAGTGTGAGACAGAGGTGTGTGCAACTCACCATGACATGAATTATCTAGGAGAGTCGCAGGCTGACCAGACTTAAGAGACACAGTGGTCTGGTGTCAAGTTCAAGCTTGCTTCAGTTGGGACCTGAATTGTGTGGAATGGAACTAAGGGAAGGGGAGCAGGAGGGGGGTCAGAGCCTGGACTGTTCGTTTGGAGTGCAGAAGGTGCTTGGGGAGGGGTGCAGCTGCGTCTGTATCTCATTTGCTCCCTCACTCTCGGGAGGATGCCTTATCCCCATTTTAGAGATAAAGAAGTTGCAGCTCAGAGAGGTTAAATAGCATCTTCAAAGTGATGCAGAAGGTATTTGAGGGAACTGGATTTATATCCCATTCTGAGGTCAAAATCTATGCCTTTTCACACTGATGTACTTAGTCTCCACCTTCTTCCACAAAGGGTGGAAGCAGAAATGTGGATACTCAGTTCCTCAAAGAGATGAGGTGTTAGAGTAGCATGAGGTTGGAGTGATAAGGAGGGTCTAGGGTCCTGGTTCTCCAGCTTTCCACCTCCATCACTAGCCAAGCCTCGGGTACCTGGGAGTTTGGAAGACCAGACTGATGGAGGGAGGGGGAAGGCAGGTAACCAAAGGAGGATTTTCAGGGAGCAGGGAAAACAGAGAGGACAGAGAGGAGAGAGGGGGCTATGAAGCCAAAGCATATACTTACAAACACTTTGGGGAAGGGGAATGTTGGCTTGACCCTTCTTCCCACTGTGCTATTATTATTTAAAAGCACCTCCAGAACACCTACCTCTTGGGGGCATGCCTTCAGCTGTCTGCAGGCTGTTCACTCCTTCCTAAACTCCTTCATTCGTGCAAGCAGCAAGTCAGCACTGACTATCCGAGTGCCAGGAGGGAATAGGCTATCGAAGGTGGGACATCGGAGGTAGCTAACCATCTTTATCTGGGGGTGGACCCCATTTGGGAGCTAGACAAATGACAGTCACGGTTGAGTCTGATGCTGCCATCCTGAGAGGGCAGAGCCCCTGAGCTCACTGCCCCTTACCTACCTTACCCAGGCGGGCAATGCTCATGTGAGTTCCCCCTGAAGTGACTGAGACACTGTCCCTGCAGAACCCCTGCAGGGAGGAGCTGCAGCCTTTGGCCCAGAGCTTGACAGGCAGAGGGCTTGGGGGCGCCCCTGTGGGCGGGGAAGCTCTGTCGTGTCTGTGTCTCCCTGAACCGGTGCTCTGTGTGGAGGAGGGTGTGGGGTCAGCTCAGAACAGGAAATGTCAGAAAACCCAGAAGGAGACTGAGGCTGTTAAATGAAAGGTGTCAGTAAACATATTCTTTTCCTATTAGCATCACACAGAAGGGAGGGGAGAAGGGAGAGAACAAAAAGTGAGAGAAAAGATAGTAGTACTAAGTGAGGGATGGAGGGTGGGAAGGCCTCTGAAAGTGCTGCTGGCAACGGAGCAGGAGAGACCACCCCCTACTCCCCATACCTCTGAACCCACCCCTGCTCACACCAGGAGCCCCTGGGCAGAGACCCCTGACTTTCCCCCACTGCTGAAGCCAGGGTACAGCAAGCTGCCCAACAGACCAGTCAGCCTTAACACAGCAATGCCTCATGCATTGGTACAGGGAAACTGAGGTACCTGCCGATGAAATGATCTGGCATCTGAAGTTTTCGTCAAAGCAATTCAGGAGCTGGACACATGCTGAAGGCAGGTATTCGGGCCTTGGGGTTCTTTATGCAAAAATTATCTCTGCTTTTCCATTGTGTAACAAGTGAAAGGTTTATAGTAGCAGAACATCTTTTAAAAGAGGAAAACGATGAAGAAATCACACAGCAGGTAGAATACTAGTGGAGGAAGATAAGCAGAAGTAGTGAGAGTTGTGTCTTGGGGTTTCTTGACTAACACTGCAAATCAGGGGTTCTTAACCAGAACATGGGTGGGCTGCAGGATCCCAAAGTCCCTGTAATTGTACGTAAAGTGACCTGGTAGTTTCCAGCAAAATTTCAAGAAATCTCTAATTCCCCCCCCACCCCAGAGGTCAATAAATTGTGTTCTCCCAAATGTGCTATCCATCCATTACATACATTAGCTATTTGGCATGTGGCATTTAAATGGGGCATTGATGTTACAGAACTTCTGGGTCCTGTTACTGGTTTCAGCCATGCTCGGAACAGAGAGAAAGTGGCCCGCTTCACAGCCCAGCTGCCAGGGCGTAGAAGTGGGGGAGGGTGTGCCCCAGGAAGGGCAAACAGCAATGGCTTGGGGAGCACCGTGTTTGCCGGGGGTGGGGACAGAGAGGTAGGTCTGGGAACAGTGTAGAAATGGGTCACAGGCTCCCTGAGGACGAGAGTGACAGGCAGGGGTGTCACGGCTGGTCTCTGTCACAGCAGTGGGCTCTTGCTGGCGAATGTCCACCAGAAACCATGATTTTGAATAGTTGGAGGCTCCAAACTCAGAACTTCCTAGAAAACACCTTTCCATTCCTCACAACACCCAAGTGACATCCAGTCCTATGAAGCGAATTCATCTCGAGAAGTTCAGCTTCCCTCTCACTCCCCAGAAGGGGCAGAGCAGGCTGCCACTGCAATCAGTGGGCGGGAGAAGTGTGGGTTAGTTTAGGGGACAACGATGATGATGACAAAGGCCTCATCCTGGGACCACTTCCATATTTAAGTCAAGGCTTGATGGCCTGCCCTCGTTTCCGGACACATGAAGACACTTTCTCCCCAGACTGACATTACACAGGCAGTGAGGAACATGGAATGGGCCCCTGGTCGGGGGAGAAATGGGGGAGTACGTGGAACACAGGGTGCAGGAATTGCTCTGTGGCTGGTGCTGACCTATGCTGGCCACCACTCCCCCTCAGAGAAGCTAGGTGAGGGCTGAAGCCATTCCCTCTCTCCCACAGGAGAGCACAGAGGCCCCAGCCAGCGGCCTCAGTCAGCCCCTCACCTGGAAGCCCCTCTGCTCTCAGCCTTGGAGGGAGATGGAGACCCTGGATGGGAGTCAGCTGTAGGCCAAAGGGAACCAGGAGGGGCAGAAGTGGG
>PVIJ01004673.1:103096-114364 GCA_004024925.1 Scalopus aquaticus | reverse complement strand
AAGCTTTTTATTTTGATGTAATCCCATCTGTTTATCTTGTCTTTCACTTCCTTTGCTTTGAGGGATGTGTCTTTCAAGATTTTGCTGAGATGTATGTCGTGTAGAGTTTTGCCTATATTTTCTTCTATACATTTTATGGTTTCAGGTCTTACATCCAGGTCTTTTATCCATTTTGAGTTGACTTTTGTGCAGGGTGTGAAGTAGTAGTCTAGCTTCATTTTTTTTGCATGTGGCTGTCCGGTTTTCCCAACACCATTTATTGAATAGACTGTCCTTGTTCCACTGCATTTTCTTTGCTCCTTTGTCAAAGATCAGTTGTTCATAGATATGTGGCTTTAATGAGATACCACCCCACACCTGTGAGGATAGCACACATTAAAAATACAGGCAACAACAAATGCTGGAAAAGATGTGGAGAAAAAGGAACTCTTCTACACTGTGGTGGGAATGTGAACTGGTCCAACCACTATGGAAAGTTGTATGGCGATTCCTCAAACTGCTAAAAATGGAGCTTCCATACGACCCAGCAATCCCACTTTTGGGAATTTACCCAAAGGACACAAAAACACTAATCCAAAAGGATACATGCACCTGTATGTTCAATGAGGCACTGTTCACAATAGCAAAGGTATGGAAGCAACCCAGATGTCCAAAAATAGATGATTGGATCAAGAAGATGTGGTACACATACACAATGGTATACTATTCAGCATTCAAAGAAGATAAACACATGCAATGTGCAGCGAAATGTATGGAATTAGAGGGGATCATACTCAGTGAAATAAGCCAGAAAAAAAAAAAAGAAAACTATCAAATGATTTCACTTATAACAAGACTATAGGGAAACCAAATAGGGGAGAGACACTCAGCGGCTGGGGGGGGGAGGGGAGGATAAGGGCACAAAATGGAATAGAAAAGAACACAAGGGACCATGGAGATGGATCACGGGTGAATTGGTGGGCTACCCAAGGGGAATACAAAATGTAAAAGAAGTGCTAAGTAAATAAATTCTGGATATAATTATAACTGTAAAAAAATATGTATGAATTTACTTCTGGGAATCTTGATTCTGTTTAATTTATGTGCATTTCTGTTTTTATTTTAATACCATACTATTTTGACTGCTATAACTTTATAGTATAATTTGAAGTTTGGGTTGCATTAATTCCATTCTTATTTTATGTCAAAATTGCTTTAGTTATTCAGAGTCTTTTGTGGTTCCATATAAATTTCAGTAACATTTTATTCCTTTGAAGAATGACAATGAAACTTTGATAGGGACTGCATTGAATTTTCATATTGCTTTGGTTAAGGCATTTATTTTAACAATGGTTAATTGTTCCAAATCCATGAGCATGGAATTCCTTTCCATTTCTTTGTGACTTTTTCTCTTTCTTTTAACAATGTCTTACAGTTTTCCCTGTACATGTCTGTCACATCTTTTGTTAAATCAGCAGGAGCTCTATCCTAATGCTCAAGATGGAATTCCACACACTTTAGATCACAGTTTGCACTCTATATGATTTTGCAGTCCAGCCTGAGGCTCTGTCCAACCCCAGAATGCCTGAATATATATATAGTCCAGTAGCAGCACAAGCTACTGTGAGAGCCCATCATTTTTTTTTGTCTTTTATTTACTAGAAGTGAATCATTAATTCCAACCTTTAAGAAAGAACAATTAACACCCACCTTTGGAAGACAGGTCTATCCAAAAAATGTGTATACATGTCTAAACCACTAAAAACAGTTTTTTTTTTCTGAAAACAGCAAAGTGGTTTTAAAATTAGTATATAAAAATGAGTAAGCAAGAATATCCAGAAAATAATTGATGAAATATAATGAGTTAAGGGAGTTTGCCTGCTGTATCTTAAGTCATATTATAATGTTTCTATAATTTTTAAATGTGATAGTGCATGCACTAGTGGAAAAGAATAAAAGGTTCAAAATAGACTCAAATGCACTTATACATTCATAAAAAATATTCATATCTTATCAGAAAACAAAAGGTGAACTTCTAGTTACTGGTGATTATCAAATGAAAAGCAATCACTGAATGGAGAAACCAAAATTTAACAAACAAAAATCTATACAGAAACAGGACCTAGTAGACACTGAAGGAAGACTTCACTGAAAATATCTTGATTATAGTATTAATTTTGGAAGCACATGCTTCCAAATTTATAATCTAAAAGTGATTTCGTTGTGTTTCACTCATATCTTTTGTTTCTTTATCTAGCACATGAGGGAAATTATATCATGTTTGTCTTTCTCCATGTGACTTATTTCATTAAGCATAACACCTTACTTCATCTACCATATTGTTGAAAATGGCAGGATTTCATGATATATACATATATATATGTATATATCATGAATATATATATATTTGAGTTGTATTCCATTGCACATCTTCTTTATCGAATCATCTCTCTACAGGCACTTGATACAATAAAATAAACAAATTAGAAAGCAGAGAAAAAAACCAGCCTTAAAAGCTACAAATGCACTTAAACAAATTAGGACATATATAGTAGGTGAAAATCACATGGAAAAAATCTAGAATGTTGGGCATTCATCAGGACAAACTAACCTTGTTTTTACCATATGATCGGAAGGAAAAGAAACTAGGTAAGGAACACTAAATAATACTAAAAGATATTTGTATCCACATGACAACAAAATATAATATATGGACTTAGTTTAGATTTTTAATTGAACAAAACAACTTTTAAAATTAAAACAAATAATAGTTTTGAAACAATGATTGGCCCCTACCCTGTATAATAGAGTAAGTACATCGTCTGTGGTCCTTACAGAAAAAGAAAAAAAAAAAAAAAGATGATGCACTCAACAAAGAATCATTGAGATACAGCAGTGAAGAGCTAAATTTACAAATTTGTGGTCATGGTCAAGAGATAAAACAAAAGTAAGTAAAAGGAATTAACTGTCTGATGAAGAATAGATAATAGTAGTGAACCTATTATAAAGTATAGAGAGGTTAATTTATACTGTGTTGAAACACCTGAAACACAATGTAACACTTGCAATTTACAATGTTACTTCAATCAAAATGCCATTTTTTAATGAGTTGTTGGAGCACCCCAAGACTAGCAACTATGGGGAAGAGTTATTCCCATTTGGCTGAAAAGGGTGAAGGGAGGGAGATGATACAGAGTCCAAGGAGAAATATATGGCAAACCATCCTGTTGAGAGCTACCATCTTAAGTAAACACAGGTAGGCAGTCCAGTAGGAGAGAAACTGGGGAGCATGTGCCCAAACTTCACTCTCCTGCCCTCCAAATGCATTCTTGTCCACAAATGGAACCAGAAGGAAATGGAGCTTAACATGCTGTTCGTGGGGTGAGTGTCCCACCATGTAGAACAGGTAGAGAAAGATGAAGAACAAACACAGAAGGGCAAACAGAAAATACCCAGACAAATAGGATTAAGTTTATTAGATGTGCTAATGGCATTTAGGTTTTACAAGAAAAGCTATTATCAAAAAGCTAATAAATAACAAATGTTGGTAAAGGTGTGGGTATAAAGGGACTTTCATACCTTGAGAGTGTGAATGTAAATTGGCACAGCCATTATGGAAAATAATATCAGGAGCCCTCAAAAAAGTAAGAATAAAAATGCCATTTAATCCAGCTGTTTCATTTGTGGGTATTTAACTGAAAAATACAAAAACACTAATTCCCATAGATCTCTGCACCCTCATGTTTACTACAGCATTATCCATAACAGCCAAGAGATGGAACCACCCTGAGCACCCATAGACAGATGATGGGATAAAGAAGATGTGGCATATATATATATATATATATATATATATATATATATATATACATACATACATACAGTGGAATATGAAGCTAAAATAAAATGAAATCTTGCCATTTGCAACAACATGGATGAAATGAGAAGTTGTTATGCTTAGTGAAATAAGTCAGATGGAGAAAGACAAACACTTCACTAATGTGCTGAATAAAAAACAAAGCAAATAAAAGAACAAACAAAACAAAAATAAACTTAGACTATAAGAACAAAGTGGGGGTTAACAGAGGGGAAGGGTGAAAAGGGGAGGAAAGTGAGGTAAAAGGGCTCAATTGAATGGTGAAGGAAACTAGAATTTGAAGCTTAGCATAATGCAATATATGCAGATTTTGATTCATAAAGCCAAGCAACTGAAGCTTATAGAATGTTATAAAACAATGTTACTTCAATAAAAAGAAAGGTTTCTATTTTTACAGAGAAATGCTAACGAATAAGAAACCATATAAGATAAAACAAATTAAAAATTTGGTTGTGAATGTTTCTGTTTTTCAGAGTTGGGATGAAATGAGCACTGTTTTACCCTGCTGATGAAATGGAAAATTGTTATAATCTTGCTGGAAGTTTATGTGGCTATATGTATCAAGAAGTATGGAAATGCTTAAAGTCTATAGTCCTCCAAGCTAAAAAATAAGTAGACTTTACAGCAAATGTATGCACACCAAAAAAAAAAAAATGGCCTTTAATTGCTGGAGCATTTATAAGGCAAATTGTAAGAAACTTAAAATTGAATGATAGGGAAATATTACCTAATATTTGGCAGCAATATTAAATTAATTATACAGTTTTAATAACTTTGGAAAATGCTCCCCAAACCCCAGGCTCTTTCAAATCACTGTGAGATAGCCCTAAAATTTCTGTTGTTATGCTAATCAATTTAGTTTAATCAATAGAGAATATTTCACAGTTACCTGTTTTATTACTAGAATATCCATTGGGATATCTCTAAGATGATTTTATGTGCCTTTAGCATATAAATCTCCTCTACTCTTTCCTTTCAAGCAGGTACATTTTTTTATTTAAGCAAGGAATAAATTATATTTCTCCTTATTAAAAACAAAGCAAAACAAATTAGGAAAATACCTAGTACACCAAGCATAATTTACAACTCCAGCCCCTGCTCATTTTCTCTAAGGAAATCAGATCAATTTCCATAAATTTATGTACATGAAAAATACATACATATATATTCATATATATATACACACACACACACGTTATCTGTGAGGCATCTATATTTGTGCTTCTGTGTACACACAGATGTACACACAAGCACACACACATACATGCAACATGCATTCACACACACACTACAATAATATCCTCATGTAAAATCTCTTTCCATTTTCAAAGCCTTTACCAATTTATATCCTATCAGCTGTGTTTGCTCTCATTCTAGTCAAAAGTAGTTCTTATCAATTAGTTTAAATTTTTTCAGTGTTATGGAAGATTACAAAGGTAATTACAAAGGTAATTTTAATTTGCACTAGCAGAAGTATAATTTTCATGTATTTATGTCATATATAATACTGTACATGTATTTATGTCATTTATATCTATAAGTATATATATTAAACAATAAATTGCCTGCTCATGCTAATTACCTATTTTTCCATTTATCTTTCTTTTGTTGTTCACAGTAGTTGTCCACTAGCAGTTGTATTGTCAGCAATTTCTCCTGTTTTTTTTTTATTTGAGATTTGCCTTAATGGTGACATATCATGCTTTCTAATAAAGTTTTAAATTTTTTTAAGGTCAAATTTGCCAGACATTTTCTAAGGCTTTTGGAATTTGTGCCACTTTTATGAAGAAACTTTTCCATTATTTTTTAAACTGCATTATATTCTCTTCTCATTGTTTATTTACATTTTTCATTTTCAATTTCTTATATGGAGTTCATAGAAAAATATCCACTTAGGGGAGATTTTCTATTTGTTCGCACAAAATTTAGCCATTATTTTATATAGTATTTTATCACTTCAATATTGATAAATAAATACTCTTCAATTTCAAATTTTAAAAATATAAATTCTATATTTAGCTAGATCAGACTTGCCAAAGTTGTATCTATTTTGTTGGTGCCTTCAAAGAACCAGCTTTCACTTTTATGGGCCATTTAATTAAATTACCTTTATTTTTATTAATTCCTTCATTCTCTTTCCTCCTTCATTTTATTCTTTTCCTCACATCCTAATTCATAGTTTTTTTTTCAATTTTTCTAATTTTAACAGATATTCAAATGCATTTTATTCATATGATATG
This sequence comes from Scalopus aquaticus, assembly GCA_004024925.1. Lineage (NCBI taxonomy): Eukaryota > Metazoa > Chordata > Mammalia > Eulipotyphla > Talpidae > Scalopus > Scalopus aquaticus. Next base: position 108,268 of record PVIJ01004673.1, on the reverse strand, counting down.
TTTAAAGTTTTATCTTTCTTCAGAATCAATTTTGAGCTTTATAATAACAAATTACCCTGCCAGTGACATCTGTGGTCTAATATATGCACACAGATGGAAAACTATCTTTTAATAAAATTTGGAACATTAAATTTATTTTTGTGATTAATGTCTGATCTCCTCTAATCTAGTTTTATGCTTTTTATATATCATATCTCCTTTACATTATACTTTCTTTTTTCCCTTGTGAGTGTAGAGGTATATGGCATGCTTTTGTTTTATAAGCATAAGATTTATATTTTAAAAATATTGAGTCTCAATGTCTCTAATTATGGATATCAATAATTTAAGCACCCATCATATCTCTTCTAGTAGCGTGAGAACTTTATCAAATTTTGTAATTCTATTTCTACTCTTCCACATTTTAATTTTTTATTGCCATCTGTATTCAAACTATCATTTTAAACAGTATAATTCAGTAATAATTTTGCATTTTTCCTTTTTTTCTTAGCACAACTTACAAATCTCTATTAAAAGCTTATTTACTCATTAAATTGAATATGACTTTAAGGTAAGGGATACTTGTTAGTTTTCAGAATAGAATGAAAACTGTTCTTTCAGTCACTTTCCCATTATAAATGGAAAGTATACTGAGTTCAGAATCATTCAATCATAACCTTTCCCTTTAAAACCCTTTATCATAGACCTTTCAGACTGCTGTTTCAAGAACATGTTACAGGTATGGGCAAGTGTGCGGATCCCCTCAACCTGAGAATAGCTGAGTGAACGGCCCTGGCCAGTGGAACTCCACAGTGGTCATCAGACTGTAAACAGCCCCAAGCACTTAGCAGGCAATATTTCCTGTCCTCTGCATGCTGGGTTGTAAAAATGTTTGGAAATCCTATTATATTTCCAAGTTCTTTCTCTGCTGTTTTCTCTTCTTTCTAGCTGTGGAAAAATTTGAAACCCAGATGGCTTTTTTTCATTGTATTACATTTTAATTCATCCTACATGCTGGAGGGTTTTGTCTTCATTGTAAAATATCCGGACTTTTACCAGAAAGTGTCTATATTCAGTTCCTCTCAGTTAAAGTTAACAACTCACAAACAATTTGTGTTTATAGAATATCTGTTATTTACTTTGGAATGGATTCTCTTACAATAATGTTGCATATTTCTCCTGGATCATTTGTTCTGATTTTTCTTCAGATAAAAATAACTTCTCCATCTTTTGTTGTTTATCTTTATATTTATCATCTTTCCATGAATTGTTTTTAACTCTTTTTCTTTTCCTGTACATTCAAAGCAACTGAAGTAAATATTTCATATAAGTCTTGATCTTCTGCCAGGTCAGTCTTATTTTTACGTTGTCTTACAAATTCATTGTAAATAAGTTTATAACATCTTTAAGTTTTTTTTTTAAATATATATTTTTATTGTTATTTATGTCTTTTACATTTTGTATTCCCCTTGGGTAGCCCACCACCAATTCACCTGTGATCCATCTCCATGGTCCCTTGTGTTCTTTTCTATTCCATTTTGTGCCCTTTTCCTTCCCTCCTCTGCCTCCCTCCCCCCCCCTCCGCCCACTGATTGTCTCTCTCCCACCTGGCCTCACTATAGTCCTGTTATAAGTGAAACCATTCGATATTTTTCTCTTTCTTTCTGGCTTATTTCACTGAGTATGATACCCTCTAATTCTGGGAATTTACCCAAAGGATACAAAAACACTAATCCGAAAGGATATATGCACCCGTATGTTCATTGCGGCACTGTTCACAATAGCAAAGGTATGGAAGCAACCCAGATGTCCAAAAATAGATGATTGGATCAAGAAGATGTGGTACATATACACAATGGAATACTATTCAGCATGGAAGGAATTAGAGTTTATAACATCTTTAATTATTGTGCCTAACAACTGAATATTACTTTCTATCTCTTGACCCCCCCACTTTATTCATCTCTGTAACCTTTTATCACTTGATTTCTGTATTGTCAGACATACTATTTTCTTATCCTCCATTAAAATCCAATGACCAGCTATACCCAGAGTCACTGCAAACTTAATTCAAGGAGGGTTTGAAGCAAATTTTGCCTTTCTATAGCTTTTTCTCAGATAGTTCACTCAAGATTTTAAAGTACTTTGTGTGTTAGTTCTAAAGAGTTGAAAGAAGGCTCAGTATCTTCCCTCAAGGAATTCTGTGCCTTGTCTCACAGCTACACCACAACTTAGTCACATATGACTTCACTGAAGGATTCTGGTCCTTCTTCTCACATAATTTTTACACAATTTCACCATTTTAATAGTCTCTTTTCTAACATTTGGTGTCTGAATAGACTACAATATTCAGGTTATCAGCTTCTTCCTCCTCTCCTTTCTTATCCTAATCCTCTAAATAAATGCCTTTGGTTGTAAAATCCAGAGGCAAATTTTAACTCTTGACTTTATGATTCTCCACCTCAAACATTCCAAACCCTCAATAAAAGACATCAACAAAATTGTGAAAGCATGTACAATAAAATGTGAAAAAGAATAAATGAACAAAAGGCCAATTCATAACTAATGTATTTAAATTTCTCTATTTACTGATTTTGCTTAGTCATTACCTTCCTAGAAGGTAGATTCCAAATCCTGGAAACCAGATTTGGTTTCCAGTAACTTAATCCTATCACCAGCTCTGATAAAGTAACTAGTTTCTGTCCTTTGCAGAATATTTGCCTCACTTTATCCCTTAATTATATCATAGCCCATGGCCAAGCCAATCAGCATGAAAATATATGCAGAATTTTTTAAAAACAAGATGCAAAAAAGTAGGTAGCTGAACACAAAGCCATCAGCATAATCAAACAATTAAAGCACGTACCTTTAATGAATTAATAATGTATGTGATGAAAAAGCTTATTTTTATTCACCAAAATAAAACACTATATAATTCTGATGATCCAATTTTTGCTCACTCAAATTATTTTATCTTTAATTTACTTGGATTTACTGATTTCTTATTGCTAGCTTTGTATTATTCTAACTTATGTCACCTCTAATTTCTTCTCACATCATTTTTACACAATTTCACCATTTTAATAGTCTCTTTTCTAACATTTGGTATCAGAATAGACTACAGTATTATAGGTTATCAGTTTCTCCTGGACATGACTTAATGCTACGATTTGTATGAAAATGTTATTCATACTAACAGAAAAATGTCGTTATTAGTATTATTCTTTACCCCAACCTCTATGCATAGAATAAAAGGAGACAAATATTTGTGATTTGGCTTATATAATTCAAAATCTTCATTTATGCTACATAAATTATATATGTTTAATTTCATTAATGGGTGGAGGATAAATGTAACTAGACATATCATTTAAGCAGAAGGGAATGTAACTTCATATTATAGGCTTTACATTTGTTAGGCACTCTGAGTTTGTTATCTCTGTAAATACACACAGATAATACAACCATGTACGGTGTGCATAGAGTTCCTCAATATCTATCAAGTAGCTTAATGCTATCAAAGCACTTCAGAGATAATAAAACTCAAGGCTCAAAGGACAGTAAGAATATTATTCCATATAATGTATAATGCATCAATGGTTTCAGGCGGGCAAATCTTACCAGCCTGTGAGGCCACCACAACAGAGTTAGTGAAAAGAATATTAATTGACTCAAAAAATGAAAAAAATAGAAAAAAGGGAGACCAAAGGGAATAAAAATATAGACAACTTCTTTTATTTAATTTCTGGACTTTTTTTTCTTAATCCACTTTGTGTTCCACAAATTTACTCGTGGACTGTGTTCTTCCTCACTCCATTCTCCGAATCTTTATCTGACCCTACCTTTGCCTTGAATTTTCCCTCCTTATTTTTCTTTCTTTTCCATCAAAGTTCAGTTCAAGATCAAAGTCAAATATATCTGTTTTGTTCATGCCACTCATGCCCAGATATTTATTTGGGAAATTAAAGTTTCTAATTCAAATCAATTCATTATTATGATCACATCCTAACTCCAAGCCTAATTCATATGTCCATCTTGCAGCCCAACACATTATTCCATCTGAGAAACATTCTTTTTTCTGGTTAGACAAACTATTCTGTCACAAACAGCAAATTTTAAAGAAGATTACTAAAATCTTTTGACCTATATCATCTAATGATCATTTCAAGAAAGGGAAATGCGGTTCAATATCAGGATATTGCAAATTGTTTAACATCAAAATTGCACCTTTAACTTTCCCTTTCTACTGATCTCACGCATATCATATTATATTGGACAGACCGTTTACAATCCTTTCTCATCATTGCAAAAGAAATGAAACAGTTTATTGACATTTACTAAGAGGTAAACGCTTAATTTCTTGTGTACCGTATTTGAAAGACTGCAAAACTTTTCATGTTGCACTTAAACATACTATATGCTTAAGTGTTTAACGTAAGGATTTTTTTTTAAGAAAGTTTTTTTTTAAGATTTATTTATTTATGCATACAAGCTAGGGTACAGGCCAGAGGCGTGGGGCCACAGAAGGTTCACCAGAGACAGAGTGGGGAGCAGAACAGGCAAATCGACAGAAATACACTGCTGAGGGGAGCAGCGGACGAGGCAGGAGATGTCTGCCATGCCATGTGGGAATCTCCCTGGCTGGGCGTTGAACTCACATTGCTGCTGCCAACAGCTCCACAGCACAGTGCTTAACCACTGTGCCACCAGGGAAGCCCTACATAAGGATTTTTAAATAAAAAGGAGGACGTGCCCCCAAAACTGCCTTAAACTACCACAACAATTTGTAAAGACGCATTAATAATTTTCTTCTGGATTTGAAAAAGGAAGTATTGTTTTCTCTAGGACATGGCCAAATACAATCAAACTAAATCATTATTTTATCTTTCATGGCAAAATTGCCTTAAAACTAGTTAACTATGTGTCAGAAAGTATTTGTGCCAAAGAACTTTTATCATATAGCTACTTAGAACATTCAGAATAAGCATGTGTAGGGGCCTCCCCGGTGGTGGCGCAGCGGTTGAGCGCTGCGCTGTGGAGCTGTCGGCAGCGGCGACGCGAGTTCGACGCCCGGCCGGGGAGAATCCCACATGGTGCGGCAGACCTCTCCTGCCTCACCCGCTGCTCCCCTCAGCAGTGTATTTCTGATCTGCCTGTTCTGCTCCCCGCTCTGTCTCTGGTGACCCCTCTCGC
>PVIJ01004673.1:58041-102996 GCA_004024925.1 Scalopus aquaticus | reverse complement strand
TCTGGTACTACTACTTTTTTTTAAATCCTTACAATTTTAGGCAAAGTGACTCAAAATGAAACATGTTTGGTATACATACATACATGGGTACATATGTATATATACATATACGCATACGTAGATGGGTACGTGTGTGTACATATATACATTAGTATGCATAAAACCATTTTATGTGTATAAATTATTAAATACATGTGAAGAAGGAATTGAGAAGAAAGGCATCTTACTCTTTCAGCTCCCTGGTTAGGGCCTTAGCTCACCTTCCTACACACTCTTGCCCCCTCCCCTTAGGGTGCCCCATTCAGGAAACTGAAATTTACCACCAAATAATCTGCCTGAAGCAGTCCAAGTCATGGCAGTAAAATCACAAATATCATGGGACAATGTCTTTCAGACTATAACTAATTTTCTTCCTTTTACCCTGATATCCAGTGGCATTGGCAGCATTTTTTTTTTAATCAAAAATAAAAAGCAACCAATCTCTAGTTTTTTGGAAAGACAGCACATCCCAAAACTCTATTTTCCAATTTTTAGCAAACTTCTGCAAGCTACACCTGAAATTATACATTGAGCCTAAATTATACTTGAAATATGTTCCTCTATATAGTTTAGAACAAATGATTTCCAGATGAGAATCAAAACTCAGAAGGAGAGCCTAGATTTCAGAGCTGTTCAGTTGTATTACGGAGTTTGCAAACTAAAATAAAACAAAGGCTCAAAAAAATTGCTAAAAGCACATATGTTTGGTCTCCTTGCTCCTTGGAGAATGTTCATCATGGACAGGATGGAATTTCTATCAATTCTTAACATAACCAAATACTCTTCTTTTAGAAATTTAAATATAAAAAACACAACTTCTTTCACATAACATCACACAAAGTTCAAAATGAAAGTTTGGAGCTAAATCCATTAGCTGGAAAAGTGAGGAGCAGATCCAGACAAATCTATTGCTTTGTCTCTGTTTTCACATTCCTTTCCATTTTTCAGATTTTCTCCCCTGGGTAAACCAGAAACTTAGTCTCTTGACTTGGGAAAGGGAAAATGCAGAATTTATGTTCATCATTCTCTCACAGATTGTTCACTTTCCAAAGCACACAATATCATAGAATCATAAAGTAAGTAGAGATTCACATTTTTGTGACCAATACACTCTTATTTTAACATGATGAATATATGCAGAGGTTTACAAATAGAAAAGCAAAGCATACAGAAGAAAAAAAAGAATTTTAATTAGGGAGAACTGGGATTGAATTCCAACTTCACTGCCTATTAACAAGTAAATAACCACTCGGAGCTTCAATTTTTTTCCACTGTAAAATGTTTTCAAAGATACTGGGAGCATCAGAAATAATGTGTAGTCAATAATATGATCCTTGACATATAATAAGTGGTCAGTATGAGACTGCGTACATTTCTTGTATTATTGGAGTAGATAGATTTCACGAGCCTAAACTCAGATTTATTTGGCAATATCCACCTCCCCAGACCTATTTATATTCAAGAGCATCAAAACCATGAACCATAATTGCTACTTATCTCAGTTATCCCTCTACGAAACTCTTTTCACTAGTCTTGTTGAAATTGGTAGCATGCAATTGGAAGTTGGTAGTTACAACTCTGAAAAATAAAAATTAATGACTGTTCCATGAACCATCAAAGCCTCACATTCCCTTTTTCACTACAATTTTGTTTTTCATGCAGTGTTCTCTTGACTAACCTTACTCTATATTTAAAGAGATACCAGTAGATTATAGATAAATATGTATATTGTGTTTCAAGACATGTTTGAATAAAACTACTCTACATACACTAGGAAATACTTGTTTGACAAACACTTGTTTGACGAACTTCTATCCCTTATTTCTCTCATTTTCTTTCCCTTCTCTCATCACTGAAGTCTTTCTTTTTTTAAAGATTTTTTTTTATTTATTTATACATACAAGCTGGGGTACAGGCCAGAGGTGTGGGGCGGCGAGAGGGTCCACCAGAGACAGAATGGGGAGCAGAACAGGCAGATCAGAAATACACTGCTGAGGGGAGCAGCGGGCGAGGCAGGAGAGGTCTGCCGCACCATGTGGGATTCTCCCTGGCCGGGCGTCGAACTCGCGTCGCCGCTGCCGACAGCTCCACAGCACAGCGCTTAACTGCTGCGCCACCGGGGAGGCCCACATCATCACTGAAGTCTTAATGCTACCTGCTCTTTAAGTACCAGATCAAAGTTCAACTCTCCGGAAACCTAGATGGCAATTCCTGTCCCCTTTATAAAGCTCATGGTAATAAAATTACATATTTTTTAACAGTAATTATGACTAACAAGTATTAAACTATTGCCCCTGCAGATTAAGCTCAGTGAAATAAACCAGAAGGAAAAAGAAAAATATCAGGTGGTTTCACTTATAGGAGGAAGATAGGGAAGTCGAACAAAGGGTCAAGAAAAGAATGGACAAAACCAGCAGGCAAATTACAGATCCAAGGTGGCATCCAGCAGGGACAGGAGAGGGAGAGGGGTCATACAGGGGAGGGAAGAGCACAAGGGACTATAGTAATGGTTCAAGGATGATATGGTGGTAGGAGATTTATGGGGATTATACCTGAGGGGGGGAATCAAATATTGCACACTAATGAGCAATGATGTAAGAAAATAAAAATAAAAATAATAATTTTTTTTTAAAAGAGAAATCTGGTATTCTTAAAGAGTAAATAGGCTACCTGAGGTCAAAGAGTAAGAAAGTGGCCAAGTTAGAATTGAACAGGGAAAAATAGAGGTAGTTTATTTTAATGTTGGTAAGTCTTTGTTCCTCATATTGGAGATATTCTAATATTCACTTATGTAAGCATATGTTGAGTATTGGGTATATACACGTTATAAACAATGCATAAGATCTGACTGCAATAGAATCATTTCCAAAAAATGCCTTACTAAAAATTGAATAATCATGGATTTCAATAAAATGTACATAAATCATAAAAAAAGAATCTATTGTCCCTGCAATAATGTACCCCAGGGACATGAAATAGCTTTTTTCTTCATTATCTGCAGCCACACTCATTCTATCAGTCAGCTTGGACAGTGATGTATAATCTATTCGTCCTGCTGTCACCCCCAAATTTCTGAACTTTTGTGACATCATATTCCTTACCTGGTGCATTGAAAAGCCCAAGATTGTTCTTGCTGATGACTTCTACCCTGCACCTCTGCATTTTCTCTCACATTGTCACCAAATGTATTTTTAAGGCACACAGCTCACCATAGCACCAATTTTGTAAACCCCCCCACCCTTGTCTACAAAATTAAGTGTCAAGTCTGGGGCATGATTTCATGTTCTTTCTTGAGAAGGTAGACTGGAGCAGGGCCCAGGGCTTAGGTGTTAGAGGCACACCCAGGCTTCCAGCCCAAGTCCAGCGCTCATTAGCCATGTGGCAGTGGCACCTACCCAACTCTCTTAGCTTTGGCTTCTCTCTATAAAATGAGGATTGTCAGAATCATTAAGTACAATGATGAATTAACAGAGACTAGCAGTGGGCTTACCACATAGAAACTGACAAATGGTTATATTTATTCATAATATGACTCCCTATTGGCAGCTCTGCCCTTATCTTCTACGTCTCCCCCATCACCCCATACATCCAAGTTCCCTGATGGAGTGATGCTCTTTCAGACCTCTTCAACTTAGAATATACTGTCACCTCTGCCTAGAGGAATCTCTATCCCTGGAGGATGCTCATTTCATCAATTATCAGAATAATAATAATTGCTATTATTGTTGTCATTATTAGTGTGTAGCAAGTATGACTTGTGCCCACAATCTTGGGTGTGCCAGAAATAAAATTTATTTTATTATATCTAAAATATCTTATTTTGAACTCTATTTTTCTGGGGCATGAATATTCACTCTCAATCAACTCATGAATCTGCCTTCCTTTTAGTATTTCCCTGGGATTATATCTATGCTCTGAGACACCCACATAGCTCCAAGGTGCTGGGAAGAGGCAGTTGTTCAGTGGAGTTTCTCAGTCGGCACTTGCATGCCCTGATAACTGAACTGTCTTCATCAAGTCTTTGGGCATGGATGGGACAATCCTGGGATCTCCATGCCATTCCATGCCCTTTTCAGTCACTCAAGCATTCATACTGCTACTTCTGCCTCACTCTAAAACTGGGAGACTGACATTTCTGCCTAGATCCCCCAGATAGTTATTTCTTCTCTGGGATCCTGTCATCTCCCTGAGTATCACCCTGTCTGTGCTGGATACCCCAGGTCCCCTGCATAGGTTTGATCCACCCTCACCTACACACTTCGGGTGTTGGCATTGAGGGGAGGTGCAGTCCCCTTCTGAAGCACCCTTCTGCTGGGTCTCCATGAATCTTGGTCTGTCTTATCAGAGTTTTTCCCAAGTCTTGGGTCCTCTAGAGTCTATTTATTTTGTACCCAAAATTTTCTTCTCTGCTCATGGCTCTAATAAACCTTTCAATGAAACAGTGAAATCAGCAGCCTAGTGCTCTAATTGGGAGTCATAACATGATAATAGGCAATACTGAAAGAAAAAAAATATTGCTTACATTTCAAAGTATTATCACAATGCAATATTAAAAATAGCTAACATTTATTGGGTGAGTTAGAAAGATATGTCCTCACACAATGTACAGTCTGCATCAGTCAGGGTCCCAGCAGGCAACAGATGGAACACTCAAATTAGGATGCTTTGAGGAGGGTTTAATAAGGTACTATTTGCAAATGTTGGGCAGGGTGAGGATAAACCAAAAGGGATAATGAAGTTCCCTGGGGCTAGTGATGGGGTGAGGAGCATTACCATTCCTGAACTCAGAGAGAAAAAAAAGGGAGCAGTAACTGGAACCAGAAGGAGACAGCTGCCACTTGAGGGGAGCAGTGACCTTTATCTGAGTCAGACAGCCAGGGGAAAGCCCATAGAGTAAAAACATAAGCTCCTCTCAACCCTACCTCTCATCTCCTTCCAGGACTCGCCAACAGGAAGTTAGAGCCCAAGAGAGATTTGTCCACATTCTGTGGAGCAGATAGTAACACATGAGGAGTGGAAAGCAGATCCATGGGCCAAATGGAAGATTTCCAGGGCAAAGTCCATGAGAAATTCCTTCAAGTTCAGCTCTGTCTTATTCATTTGGGACTGCTGTTACAAAATGCCACAGACTGGATATCTTAAACAGTAGGCCTTTATTTTCTCTCAGCTCTGGAGGTTGGAGTTCCTAGATCAGGGTGCCAGCATGGTCAGGTTCTGGAGAGAGCTGTCTCCCTGCCCTGCACAGTCACGCCTCACTGTACTCACAGAGCCTTTCCTCTGTGTGTGGATATGAAGAGAGGCTACTTTCCCACTATAAAGCCACTAATCCCACCAGTAGGGCACACTTTCATGAAATAATATAGCCCTAATTAGCTTCCAAAAGCACCATGTTCAAATGCTAATCAATTAGTTTAGAGCTTCAACATATGAATACGGAGGGTGAGGGAGTAAGGACACATATACATTTGGTTCATAACAAACTAAGATAGTGTTTTCTTAGTGAGGCCTTCCCCACCTGGCAGAATTGGGTCTTCCTGGGTTTTACTCTATGCATAATGCTTCATACATATCCCTGTGAAGTACACACAAATATTGTATTTTTTCTGCATGAGTCTTTTTTTTTTTTTTTACTAAATTGAGTCCCTTAAGGAAGGAGTTATTTTCCTGACACCAAATGACAGAACCTAAAATACAAAATATAGTACACTGGCTGTATGAACAGATAGATGAAAGAATGCTTTTTCTTTGTTACTCAGAATCAAATTCTTTGAAGGACAATCTTTTTACAGATAAATAAACTAGTGCATGGTATCACTTTTTCTTTTCCTGATAAAATGTGTTGTTTAATCATGGATTCAATAGGTAATACCTCAGCATATGTCAAATACAAACTGATTTACTCTGATGCTGTGGATTTTAGGCATAAGAAGAGAAAGAGGAAGGAAGAGTTACTGGCAGGGTGATAAAATATCTACTATATCTGCATAGAGGCAGGCTTATGTATGAAGCTCCCTAACCAGTCAACCAGTGATTACTCAAGCTGAATATAAAAGTTAACATGAATTCAGCAGGAATCTCTTTCAAAGGATCCCACCTTGAATTATAGTACAAGTAAATATTTTTTTGCTAATTGGTTTTGAAAAAGCAAATATATTGATAAATTAGGATTAGCTATCAATTGCCTAGTTCTTGCAGAGGTGCAATCACAGCTATCCATTCTGTGCCCTGCAAAAAGACCCTTAATAGGGGTGAGATTGGGGGGGAAGGGGGTAGGTGGGAGGGATCCTTGTTAGTAAAAATAAATCCAAACAATTTTTAAAAGGTATACAGCCCGCTCACATTGTTAAGCTGACATCTAAAACTTTTCAGTGCAAAGGATGTAATTTCTGACATATTATAAATGTTGACTTGTTTAAAGAAAATTATTACCTCACTCATTTAAATAAACCAGATGGAAAATTTCTTTACCAATCTGCAATATCCATTTAAAAAATCCAATATCCATTTAAAAAATACACGACCAGACTCTTTTACATCATTCTTTTTCTCCTTGAACTCACATTTCCACTTATTTCACTGCAGAATTTTATCTTCATGTACTATATTTTTGATGTATGAAGTACATTGATCATTCATCCATAAATTTCCATTTACCAGGACCATAACACCAAATATTTTAATTGAATTAAGTTTTATAATTAGCATATAAATGGTAAAATCAACATATAGTAAATGTATTTGTTATTTTGATTAGTAATTAGTACATGTACAATGTAAAATATTATAAAAATACATAATTGAGTAAATGACATAAAATTTCTTAAAGTTAGTTCATGTATCTGTGAATACATATTAATTATTGATAGAACATAAATGCAGTGTTGCATCAATTCTATTGTTTTTACTGTGTGTGGAAGTTAAACATTCAGCAGCCTTATTCCAATAAATAATTAGTTAGGAATAAAAGTCTTTCTATTTTCCTGTGCTAACATTCATCAATTATTAAAACTACCTCCAAGTAATCTGTAAAAAAATAATCATGACTTATCAAAATCAAAACTACTAGTCAAGTATCTACCTAGTTGCATTCTTCCTTATATTTTTTTGAAAGAAATTGGAAGCCACTCATCTTGTTGGACTTGATACAGGCCTGATCATTACAAAACAGATGAGGCATCATCAACATCATTTATCTGGCCAAACAGGAAAGAATTAGAGGGTTATTCTAGGGCCAAACTGCATTGCTATAAACTGAAGAACAAACAAGTATATGAGGTTTCTTTCAAAAACTGGATGAAAATTTGAAGGCCCCTGGATACCTGTATAGGCAAAGTTTGTGAGAGGCAGACTGAGGGGAGATGTCTTAGTAGCACAGCAAAAGTGTTATATGGTATAGACTTTCAACTGCAGCCACTTACCAAATAAAACTTCAAAAGGACACAAAGGCAAAAGAATCCCCAAAGCAATAACATACTCTTCCTCTGCTCTCCTTTACCCCCAAATTTTCTTCTGGGGAGCGAGAAGCATTCAAGCACACATTATAAGTGTATAGGACTAAAGTAGTAGTAAGCTGGGGCAAGAGAGAAAATCATGTTAGTTAATAAATCCAAGTTTGAATTATGACACTGAAGCAAACACAATACTACTAAAGGTGCTATTCTTCATTCTAAATACAGAGGTTTTTTAACTTTTAATCTCAGAGTAACTAAAAATATATGTGATCTCCCTGACATTTCATTCATGAGGATTGGAAATGGTCATGGGGGAAAATCTCTTCTGTTCTCACTATATTGAGTCCAAGAAATCAATATATATGTTAGAACTCTTCAAGATATATGTTGCTGGTTTAATGCATGAATAAATTAATTAAATACTGGTTACAGTTTTCTGGTATTGTCAATGTGTAAATCATTGAAGACAGATTCTAATTAAACTCAAAAATTGCAGAATAACATCAATATTCAACTATTAAAAAAAAAAGGTGAAATCCTGGCATTTGCAACAAGGCTGGATCTAGAGGGTATCATGCTTAATGAAATAAGCCAGACAAGAAAGGCAAACACCACATATTTTAGTCAAATGTAATATATAAAGAAAATAGATGAAATGAATAAAACAATAAACTTTCTTACTACAACATTAATAAGTGGTTAGCAGAAGGGAAGCAGGGAAGGATGGATAAAACAGGACAAGAGGGGCAATTATATGAAGAATAGTTTTGGATTTTAAATGTTAAAATTAATGTAGTATATACACATGTTGATTTTTCAATGGATTTCACCTGAAGCTTATATAATGTTATAATGCAAAGTTGCTTTTTATATATATATATATATATATATATATATATATATATATATAAATTGCTTGGAAATTCATATAAATGAGTCAAACGAGGGTTTTTTTTAAATACAACCATTTGTTAGTTCCTACAAAACTATTTCTTTTACTAGAGTGGTTATAAACTTTGTGGTCATGAAGACATCAATTAAAATTAAATGGATGTACTTCATTAATTAAGAATGGGTTAATATCTCAGAATTTGGGGTATAGGAAACTGGACACAATTATCCTGCCTTTGCCCACAAAACTCTCGTTAAGAACTGGTATAAGGATAAATAAAATAAGCAGGCAAAGCTTTATGAAATCTACTTTCTTTATAGAGAAAAGTTTTATAGATAGTTAGTTTAGTCAGAAACCAAAGTTGGAAATATTCAATGATTGGAATTAAAGACAGATGGAAAAATAATATTTGGGGGGAAATAATGACTAAATTATTTTACCATATTTTATCCCCAAATTTTGCTCCTGTCTTTACCGAATCTTACGTCTTCCTCTAGTCACATCTATTGACTCTTTGATCCATTCCACTTTTTAACTCCAGAGTATCAGTCACCCATTCTCTCAATGTATCATTTAATTCTCTTTGCTAACTGACCAATTAATATTCATTTAAGTATCTGCTGAAAGTTTATAATGTAACAAGAATAAAATTATTCATATGTAACATCCTTTGGTTTTCTTCTCCCTTTACCTCTCTTCTACCTTTCTCAGGAAGAAGGCACCTTCTGACTAGTTCTAGTATTATTTCCAAACTTCATAGTGCAGCATAATAAATTGAATATCTGTAGGATGTCAGAAATTAAGGAATGGATTGTTTTCCTCAAGTGTCCCTACTCAGTTAGGAACATCAAAAAGAAGCTTCTGAGAAGAAGGTGACAGAGAATTATTTGGTGGAATAAAAAGGTGATGTGAACAGAAGGTATCAGTATAGCAGTGTAGATAAAAGAAGGAGGAAATTTGGGAAACTTCCAAGACAGAGCAGCATTGAGATTTGGCAAAAAGAATTGAGTTAGCTTTTTGTGGGAATGTGAGAGTGGTGGTAAAGAGAAAGGCTTGAGAGTTTCTGTGTGAACCTGGAGAGGTAGAAAAACAGGATAAATAAGGGAAAAGATCTTAAGAAATGCTGCTGTGGGTAGTAAGCTACATCTATCGAAATTCTTGAGAGGTGAAAAGTTGTGACAAACACAGCCACTTCTTTATACTACCACATTTTTTTCACTGATATTTTAAAAAGTTCAGCTAGTAGGTGTGGAGAGATTATCTTGAGCTGAACATTGACCTACACCTTCAAAACTACAAATAATGACCTGAAAGGCAGTCACTGCACTAGCATTGCTTCTGGCTATAGTTGCTTTATTTGATCATGGGTCCTGGACCTGATAAAGACGTGTGATAGGGCATTAAGTCAAGAGAGGGAAAGGGCTTCCATTCATCAATAAAAATACATACTTACTGAATAAAATGTTCTTTTCCCCCTTTTCTATCTCTCATTCTATCTTGAAGCAAAATTGATGGCTGAGGCTTAGCAGCCATCTTGGATCATGAAAACAAAAGCCAAAAAATTCTTAGTGACCTAAGCACTGACTAGTTATTGAACTAACTGATTAGTTATTGAGCTGCTAAACTCATGCCAGTGACCACTACTTTAGGATTTTAATACTGTGAGGTAAACTAGCCCTTATTTGTTTAAACCAATGTAGAAGAGTGTCCCGTTATTTGTCACTGAATGAATTCTTGGCTAATCAAGTAAAGATCCCACAATTGATTATTGACAGTATTTCTTAGAATGGAGAGAGCAACACGATAAGCCAGAACAGCTAGCAGTCCTGGGATTCATTAGCATTATCATAAATTATGCATTATAATTAATTATGTGTATACCTATACCTCCCAAGTTATGAGACAATCAAGGAGGATTGCACTCTGTTAATCTGCCTGTCTCCAAACTTATCATATATGTACAAAGCTCACTATGGCAGCTTATTAAATGCTGAGTAAGTGGATACCAGTGAGGTTAACCCCAGGACAAAGAAGTAATCAGTTAAAATATAAACAGGTTATTGAAAGCAAGCTCAAAAAAGCTTTCATTTTTATCAATACCTTACTTCTATCTTTAATCATTTTGAGCTATATATATTTTGAAATAAATTAACTTCAGATTTTCTGAATTCTATTTTTTTTAAAGATTTATTTATTTATGCATCCAAGCTGGGGTACAGACCAGAGGTGTAAGGCGGTGAGGGTTCACCAGAGACAGAGTGGGGAGCAGAACAGGAAGATCGACAGAAGCACACTGCTGATGGGAGCAGTGGGCTAGGCAGGAGAGGTCTGCCGTGCCATGTGGGAATCTCCCCAGTCGGGCTTCGAAATTGTGTCGCCACTGCCGACAGCTCCACAGGCGCAGCGCCTAACCGCTGAGCCACCGGGGAGGCCCCAGATTTTCTGAATTCTAGGTTTCTGAGTCCATCTTTCCTACACAATGTCCCCACACAATACAGGCCCCATATAGATTTGTTTCAGTGATAATTCAACCCATAGGATAAACAGATCCAGCTTACATCATACTTTTCACATTCTTTCTCTTTCTTTGTGACAGGATGCTGGAATCAAAATACTGATTTGCACATTCTGCATAAATTTACATCTTATGTTCAAGCACCCTTAACTCTAAGCTTGTAAAATAAAACCCAATTAATTAATTAGTGCAACCTACTGCAATTGTATTTAAACCCAATATTCACAGCATGACACACAGTGTATTTTTAAACCAATTAATTTAATCACATTCCAGTTCTGAAAAAGCAGACACATAAAGACAAAGAGCTAGTGACAGACATGGAAAAAGAGATAGAATGGAGATTAAGACCCCCATATGGATTTAAATTTAACTTCAGTATTAGAATTCTAAAACTCAGAAACATGCATTAGAATGTTGAAGATCCTGTCATTGGAAACTGTTCTAGTGTGATAATAAGAGATTAATTCTGGACTGCAAAAGGAACAATTTACTTTCAGTACAGTTCTATGTATGTTATAGTGCCAGATATTATGTAAGAATTTTGTTCTTTCTACAGATAACTACAGTAATTGCTGCTATTACCTTAGCCCACGTGAATTCTTTGCTCTAAATAACTACCCTTATAGTCACTGCCATACAATTTAACACATTATCATTCTACAATTTATATATGCTGTTTCCTCTCAATAATTTGATTATAATCCCTACAAAGGATCATTCTCTATGCCTCTTTAGCTCACAAGTTCTTGGTAGTGCCTTGAAAGATGGGTATTAATAACTTGAACCAGATATCATTTATTGAGTTGTCAATAATAAAACATTTAAAACCCAGATCTCTTCACAAAGATTACCGAATCTTATTTTTTTAAGTGACACCGAGCATTGACATGCTAAGGAAAATCATAAGATAATTACCCATAAGAAAAGTCATATTGTAATATCTCACTGTGGTTTTGATTTGAATTTCCCTTATTATAAGTGATGATGAACACTTTTTCATGTGCTGTTTGCAATCTGTATGACTTCTTTGGAAAAGTAACTGTTTAATTCCTCTGCCCATTTTTTGATGGGTTATTTGTTTCCTTTTTGTTGAGTATATGAACTCTTTGTAGATCTTTCTTATCAGTCCCTTGTCACATATATTTTCTCCCATTCAGTAGGATGTCTTTTTACTTTAGTTATAGCATCTTTTGTTGTGCAGAAATCCTTTGAATGGCCCTTATCAAAAAGACCAAAAACAACAAGTGTTCGTGAGGATATGGAGAAAATTAAACACTCCCACACCGGTTGTGAGAATGCAGACTAGTCTCACGCCTATGGAAACCAGACTGGATGTGTCTTGAAAGAGTAAAAATGGATCTGCCATAAGACCCAGTAATTCCACTCCTAAGCATCAACCTAAAAAGTTTAAAAACACTAATTCAAAAGTAAACTTGCACTTTCATATTTATTACAGCACTATTTCCAGTAGCCAAACTATGGAAACAATCCAGGTGCCAAAAAAAACAGATCTGAATCAAGAGGATGTGGTATATATACACAATGGAATATTATTTGGTGATCAAAAAGATAAACTCATGCCACTTATGGCAACATGGATGGAACTGAAAAGGAATAATGCTCAGTGAAATAAGTCAGAAGTCGAAAATAAATACCAGATGGCATCGCTTATATGAGTAAAGAGTAACCAAACTAAGAGTCAGATAAAGACAAGCCCAAAAACTGACACTTAAAGTTGTTTTAAAGAACTGAAGCATCCAGAGGAGGTGTGGTAGGGGTGAGAATAAAGAGGGTAAGAATCACAATGGACTATGATGGTGGATTATGGGTGATTCGGGGTAACTACACTATGGTGGTGAAACCTGAGGGGTTACCAATACAATAATGTAAGCCAATATTATCTCAATAAAAAATATAAAAGTCATATTGTGGAAGCAAATATACTCTGGCCAATATTGGAACAAGCTAAAAAAATAACTTCAGAGTTCAAGGAAGTAGAAGACAGGAATACATGAGGGAAATAAAATCTTTATAACAAAACTTGAAGAGAATATTTTAAGTGAGATAAATACAGATCACATTTTCTATAAATATATAAATATTAAGCAAAATGTTAGTTAATGTAAGACTATATAAAAACGGGATATATATGAACAAATGGAAATTATTTTAGAAAAATGAGAGTGATGAAACAATGTGATCTAACTCATCATAGAATAATGAAGAATGAAATATGTTTAGAAAGCACATTGGTTTGAATTCAGTTTTATGGTCAAAGCTCTTAGCAAAATAGAAATAGAAGAGAACTTTCTTCATCTGATAATTATCCACCAAAAATCCTACAGCACCATCATTATTAATAGTGAAATACTCACTTCTCTGTGAGACTAGGAATGAGTTAAAGCTGCCCATTTAAACTAAGAATGCCCCTTAAATTCACAGTGTATTTGCTAGTGAAATAAAATAAGAAAAAGAGAACAATCATTAAAAAGGGATTTGAATTGGAAAAGAAGAAAGAGAAGTTTCATTATTTGCAGAAGATAGAATTATATACCTAGAAAATCCAAATAAATACACAGGAAGTTTATTTTATGTAATAAGGAATTATGACAGATCACTGACATAAAATTAATGTGTAAAAATTAGTTGTGTTTTCTTAATCATCAATAAAGAAATGGGACATGCCATTTTATACACTGTTATTAATTATGAGTATTTCATAAATATCAAATATCCAAGTTTAAGTCAAATGAAAGGTGTGCAAGACTGCTATTCAGATAAGTATATACCATTATTAAATTAAATGGAAAGACTAAATATCTAAAAGGGTAGGTTATGTTTATGGATTGGAATATTCAATATTTCAGAAATCCAAGCATTCTCCAAAATCCTCCATAAATACCAGCAGAATTTGTTTTGGTTTTCATTTAAGTTTTTAATTTATATGGAGATGTAGAGGGACAAGAGTGGCCAAGACAACCTTTTGAAAAAAAGAAAAACTTATAATATCCAATATTAGTTAACCTAATGTGTTATTTTCACAAAGACAGACAAATGAAAAACTGAAAGAGATGAGTCAAAAATCATCCTTTTGTAAAGTATGATTGCAAAGGATGTACTGCAGTACAGGAGAGAAAGGAAAATACTTCATTAAATGGATCTGTTGACTCGCCATACTTTTTAAAGTGCCTGTATCCTTACTTAACAATATATCAATTCCAGATGGATTACAGATGTTAATATGAAAAGTATTAACATTAAAGTGTATGGAAGAAAATGCAGAAAAATTTGTTTGGGACATTAGCACAAGCAAGAATTTCTTTAAAAAGATAGAAAGACATAAAAGTAACTTAACAACGCTGTTAAATTGTACCCTGTCTTGTCTTCTACAAGACACCATTAAGAAATAAGATAAATCATAAAGTTGGAAAAGTTATTTCTAATCCATGTTTTAAACAGAAGACTAATATCTAAAAAGTAATAACTTCTAAAAACATTAAGAAAAAGACAGCAAGCCTCATCAAAAAAAAATGAGGGATACTGTTAAATACAAACTTTATTTTAAAAGTTATAAGAAGTCATAAGTATATTAAAATTGCCTACCTTCACTAGTCTTCAGAGAATGCAAATTAAACCACAATATGAAGGGCTAAAAAAAATTTTCTGTCCATTATCAGCAAGAATGCAGAGAAAGCAAAACTCTTATATACATCACATAGTTATTCAAATTGATGAAATCACATTAGAAAGCTGTTTGTTCCAATATAAATCAAGACATACCTTACAATTTCAATGAGTGCACTTCTTGAAAGTACCCCCAACGAAGGCATACATTCATTCTCAAAAAAAGATGAGTATGAGATCATTCATCACAGCAACAAATGCAATACCTCCAAATGCTCTTTGTCAATTGAAAGCACATTCACTATGAAGCAGTTGAACAGTGGAATGCTATACAATAATGAAAATTAATGAACTGAAAATATACCCTAATTATATAGATGAATACCATAAACAAAATGTGAACAAAAGAAGGCAGACAAATGAATGCATATTGCTTAGTTCCACTTCTATAGAAGTCAAAAGTAGAAAATCTCTGGTGTTACCTTTGCTGAGTCAGTGAATAGAAGGAAACTAAGGAGTAATCTTATATTTCTTGGCATGTAATGTGGTTATGTGGATATTCATTTTGTGAAATGCATTTGTGGAGTTGAGCACTTTTTTGTCATGTGTGCTATACATTGTAAAACATTCAAAAATTAATTGCACGTGCTACTAAGTTAGTAGCATGTGAAAAGGACACAAATAATTATAATGATTATATTTGATTCACTACTTGTACGCAAGACATTCAGAGAACTTTATATATCTATTACATAATTTACTTACACAAAAATCAAGGGAGTTAAAATTATTATCCCAATTTTCCAAATGAGAGGCTATTAAAGATTAAAGACTCAGAAACTTGTCAAAGAGCACATAGTTAATGATGAGAGTTGTAATTCAAAGCCTATGATCTCCTATCACGTAATTCTCCTTTTTAAAAGTTATGAAATTTTAGTGCTGATTCATGTTGCAATACATTATAGCAACATGAATTTAGTGTTATCAAAGATTAAGTATTCTGGTAGATCAAAACCTTTGAAAGGAAAGGGAGGAGGTATACTGGACAGAGAGGAAAGAAAACTACTATTCAAGCCAAACAAAGCCTCAGCCAATGTCAGGGAGTCCATCATTGCGTCTCTCACTGAGCCAGCCTAGATGGGCCTTTATACCATTCAACTGCAGGATGGAGTCGGCCCAGAGAGGGATGTGATATTGGATGCAGCAACTCTCTGTAGCCGAAGCCAATCCTGAAGGAGTGCCCAGCTGGAGTCTGTCTGCTGACCACTCTCTACATTGAGCAGCAAGATCTTCCACAAATAAGATACCACACAGCATTTCTCCAGGTTGACCACAAGGCTTTCAATTACTCTGTTCTTAAACCCTCAGAATAACCTTATAGGGTACTTGTGCACATGAGCTACTCAGGGCCTTTGCACAAGTTGTTATATCTGTCAAGAACCTTCCTCTTTCATTTCCCTCTGTGAATTTTAACTTCTTCAAGTCTCCATTCAATAGCCTGTCAGTGACACCCAACTTATATATAATCACAACCAACTCCCATCTCTTGCTGCCCATTCACTTTATCTTAGCCTTTGGCTTTATTCCTTTACATATAGCATCTCCTTGTATATTAGGTAATTTACTTACATATTATACTGCTTACTATCGGTACTTCTTTCTAGAATACTCATTCCACAAAGACAGAAATCTGTCTTGTTCCCTGAGGTGTTTATAGAATTTTTTTTTGTTAAAGATTTATTTATTTATTTATTTATGCATAAAAGAACTGGGGTGTAGGCCAGAGGTGTGGGGTGGTGAGAGGATTCACTAGAGACAGAGTAGGGAGCAGAACAGGAGGATCTATTGAAGTACACTGCTGAGGGGCGCAGAGGGCAAGTCAGGAGAGGTCTGCCATACCTTGGGGAAGCTCCCCAACCAGGTGATAGCTTCCCAGTGCTGAGACTTAATCCATCATGCCACCAGGGAGGCCCTGTTTTTAGAATATTACTTGACACATAGTAGGTCTTAGTCAATATTTGAAAGGTTAAATTGAATAAAACTTTATCCTTATCCCTGAACATGTATCCACAAGTGAAATATGGTAAATATCAAGAGAAAAGGAAATTATAGCTTCCATTGTGAGGAGCAAAGAAGAGGATGCCAGCCTTTTAGAAAGAAGAGGGGAAGTGTTAAGTAATTGTATTGTTAATTAGCCTTGCTTTCACTATTTTCCCTAAGAGAATCTTCACACTGTGTTCACTGATTAGGGAAGTAAGAAGAACACAAAGGACTGTCAGAGCAGTAGGCATAATGTACAAGTTTCTCAAAAGCTATTCCTGGACATTTTAGTTTAAGATAAAGCAAATCCTACATACAGTCAGACATAAGTAATAGATAATAAAACACAAAAATGTTGGCATCAGAGAAAAAGGTCTAAAAATACAATTATATATTCTAATAGAAATTATGATTGTTAACATGTTTTGAGTGTTGATTATGTGTCAGTGACAGTGTTAAGTCCTTTTCATGAATAATCTCATATAATACTCATATTTCTGAGTACTAGGTACTATCATTATCCCTTTGCTATTTCATTAAAATGTAAAATCATTGATTTATTCTTAGAAAATCAAAGCATATACATGTTAATAAAGGTTACAGAATTAGTCTACTTGAAGGCAAAATTTGAACCACGGCAACCCAGAGCTCATTATTACGCTGCTTCATCCCCCAGCACCTCCCACTGTCCACGTACTCCCAAGCAGACTTGATAGAGGTCAAAAATAAGCTTTTCTTATGAAAAACTACTGGCATATTGGAGTGTATCTGTTTCAAATGGTGTGTTCCCCCCTCTAACTCAGAGCGCGTCACAAGCATTTTGTAATGTACTTCTGCAGCTGTGCTGTGACCTGGTCACACAGGGAGCCCTGCCCGATGCCCCAGTAGTTAACTTCCTGTGATCCCCTCCCTGCCCATCTCCACCCCTCACCAGCCCATCACTCAGAAGTGGTGGGAACCAGAGAGTAAAACCTTGCAGAGGAT
Source organism: Scalopus aquaticus (assembly GCA_004024925.1). Classification (NCBI taxonomy): domain Eukaryota; kingdom Metazoa; phylum Chordata; class Mammalia; order Eulipotyphla; family Talpidae; genus Scalopus; species Scalopus aquaticus. Next base: position 85,448 of record PVIJ01004673.1, on the reverse strand, counting down.
GTCTAGATTTTCATGAACCCAGAACACACTTTCCAGGATGTGAGAAGCCTTTGCTTTTTCTTAGCCCCAGGATTCTGGTTCTGGGGCTTTCTTTAATGCAGCAGTATTGACAAGGCCAACTATTAAAGTTCCACTGGTTTTTAACCTCCCCTGATTTGGCCATGTCTGCATGAGCCAAAATCTCTCTTCAGCTCATAAGCTTACCATTAAATCTTGTATACATAAGTCAGCAAATCCTTCCTCAGAGAACTGGGCATCCCCAAACTCCCTATCTTGATTCTTTCTTTACCTCATCTCTTTGAGGATGAACTTTTCCCAAATTCTTCCTCAGATCTTTCTCCAAGGCAGAACTAACTGGACTCATTGAGGCCCACTTTCTAAATTCAGTTTCATTTGCATATATGTTTTCTCCTTTTCATACCAGTAGAGTTAAGCAGGGATTGTGTTGCTCTAAGTGAAGTGTTCCTGGCATAGGATTGCCCCAAATCTAACTCAGCAGGATAAGCTTCCTACTATGATGTCAACTGTCCTCGTTCATATCAACCAAAGCAAACCATTCACAGTTCTACTGTTTTCTCCTCTTGTTTTGATACTTTCCCTATCTAGATCCTAGTTAGATCCAGACTTCTCTTTAAGGTCTGGCTGATAAATTGTCTAATAGTAAAAGCTGGTATCCTTCTTTCCCTCTATTCTTCCTCTGAACAAGATTTTCCCATGTTCACTTCCACACTCATCCCCAGAGCTGTGGCAACACATGCCAGGAAATGTCACCTTTGAGAGTGTGTCCCTGGGCTCAGCTAACACCCAAGTGTTCTTATGAAAAGTAGAGCCACTGTGTAGAGTTCTGCAAGTTGTGTGCTGACATGAAGGGCATAGAGAAGTGGTTCTGGGATGCACGCCCAGTCTGTCATCCACGTATTTATTTACCTTCAGAAACTGTCCATTAAAAAAATGGATTCTTCCCTCCCCCTAATGTAACCACTACAACTGCCTGAAAATTCTTTTGAGGAACAGAAGATGGTCTAATTCTTTTTGTCTAGTTTTATTTTTCTGCATGCTGAGGAATTGGCATGGTTTTGAAAGATATTTGGTGGATGAGGAGGTAAGCCAAAATAAGCTTGTCTAGAGAAACTGACAAATTCAGAGAGCAGTGGGAGAAAAAGGAAAGACAGGGACAGTTATCTTGGTCAAGAAAAGTTAAAGGTTTAAAGGTTGTCTTTTTGATTCTTTCTTTGTTTTTGAAATTGCACATTAAAGGGTTTTGTATTATTTTCTTCTCCATCCACCCCTGAAATAAAAGTCAAATATTAATTTTAACTGTCCCTTTTTTTTAATCCCTTTGTGTTTAGGGAGAACTTTACAAACATGGAAATTGGTTTTCAAGAGAGTGTGGGAAAAAGGGAATTAAGTTGCACCAGTTTTGTAACATAAAAATGCAAACATTTAAGTCAAAGGATATTCTCTACCAGCCTTTTAAGGGTTTTAACACCTTTTTTAAAAACTATAATTAACCAAAAGATAGGTACTGTTCTGTTTTATATACCTTGTTATTATATATTTATTATTCCAGCAACTCTATGAGGCTGATCTAATTTTATCCTATTTTATGGATAAGAACACTAAAGCTTCAAGATGAAGTAATTAGGGCCAGTACTTCTCAGCCAATAAATAACAGAGGAAAACTTTTAATCTAAGAATTATCTAACTCCAAAGTCCATTCTGTCTTTAACTTTCCCTTTCTTCACCTTCGATTTATACAAGGTCCTCAATCTAGTTAACTGACACCATTTTGTTGGGCTTTATTTCCACTCACACTAAATTTATGAGACTCACACACACACTCTCTCACACATGCCCTTATATTGCTGATCATTTTAGCGAAAATTATTGAATGACAATTGCATGTCACAGATTGTGCTGGGAGGGATCAGGGCAAAAGGTAAATAAGACATTGTCTAAGACCTTGAGAGGCTCACAATTTAACAGAAAAAAAAATTGAATCATATTTTGTCATCTGCTATAACAACATGCTGTTATTTTTCAACAAGTCTATTTGGAAATGTAAATAATGATTATAATAATCAACACAAAACATGACATGAAATATGATACAAAAAAAACAGTCTGACAATTTTCTCATTTTTTTACATAGGTATACAACACAACAATTAGAAATTTTGATCTGCAAAGTAAATTTTATTCTATTACCTCCAAAAGATGGGGACTTTAACAAATACACATTTTGCGGCATGTGTATCTATCAATAATTTTCCAGAAACTAATCAGTAGTTAATTCATCTATAAACTAAAATATGCTAAATGATATCATATCTCAAATGCTAACTAGCTCTGATGAGCATGAGCTTATATGTCACGTAGATAAAAATTCAAAATACCCCAAAATCCCAGAGAAAGGATAAGTGAGAATTACTTAGCTGGCTCTATTAGACTGTCATTTTTGATTAGCTGTGGCAAAGTACTTCAGACAGGTTTAACCATATGCTTCTCTGACTCTACTTCTCTTGACTTGTAGCACTTCACCTGGACATAATATTCCCTCTTAAATCACTTTGACGTAGTCACTTTTGCAATGTTTTCCAAACATATTACTATTGTAGTAGTAGCTATTATCCTTACTAAAATGGAAGTTGTCTGCAGCACAATCAATAATGCCCAGTTAGTTTCTTAGCAGTTTAAAAAGTTCTTTCCTTGTTCTCAATTCTAATTCATCTTGAGGATTGCATTTGGCCTTATGTATTGAAAATGAACTTTGAAAATTATATAACTTCTATTTAAGAAGCTTCTTCCCTGTTTTATCTACTAATTCTTATTTTGTAAAATCATTTTTTTCTCCTCCAATCTAGTTATATTGAGTGTATCTATTCTTTTTTCAAATATAATTGTTCAAAAGCACCCAGGATGCCATGTAAGAAAAAATGAACTATTTTCTCAAGAAGTTGAGCTCTTTATTTTTTGTTAGAAGATTCATAATTGCAATCTAGGATTCTATAAAACTGTTTAATAATTGTTCCCTTACGTATTTTTTGTGAAAAGCATTGCATTATATTTAATATTGTGACTGATCTTTAGATGCTAATATTCTTTGATTTGTATATTGTTCATAACTTTGTAAACTTCGGTTAACTGGAGTCAGATAAAACTGGACTCAAACCTTAATTTTATTCTTGCGTAGTGTATGACATTGAGCAGTTTATTCACGCTCTTTTTGTTAGAGCTATCCTATCACTGAAGAAAAAAATCCTTGTGATATACAGCAGTTTTGAGGAGTAATGAGGTCAAGTTCAGTAGATCTTTGACATTCAGCAAAGCTCTCTGGAGAGAGCTTGTCTACTCTACTCTGCTGTGTATATCACAGTGCACACAAATAGATCACTCAGACCACAAAATGTAGTAAAATGTAAATACACCAGGGTCTTTACTCTCTGTTGGTTCTCAAACATTGTTTGAGAAGCTACTAGTTTTCTCTGAGCCATATTTCCATTTAAAGTCACAATTTATGTCACAGGTTAATTGACTCAACTTTCACAAAAATTTTGTCTCACTTGACAAGTGTTTGAAATCTTGGCAGGAATGTTAAATTGGTATAGCCATCATGAAAAGCAGGATGGAGATTCCTCAAAAAATTAAAAATAGCACTGCCATGTGATCCAGGATTCCCAAGTCTGCTTTATAGGCTAACGGAAACTAAAGAATGATAGCAAAGAGATATCTGTATTCCCATTTTAATTACAGGATCATTCACAACAACTAAAAAATGGAAGTATCCTAAGTTTTCATCAATGGATGAATGGATAACAGTATGCTCTATCTGGTATATCTGTATGTCCATTCATTAATTGAATTGTTTATTTTCTTATTATTGAGTTTTAAGAGTTCTGTGTATATATTGGCCAATAGTCCTCAATCAGATGTGTCTTTTCAAATATTTTCGCCTTGTTCCTCAAGGTATGCTAATTCTCTTAACATTGTCTTTCACAGAGCAGAAGCTTTTTTAAATTTTCGATGAAGTGCAGCTTAATGATTATGTTGCTATGCATGATACCTTTGGTGCTATATCTGAAAAGTCATTGCCCACCCCAAGATTGTCTAGACTTTGTCCTGTGCTTTTCTCAAAGAGTTTTATATTTATGCACTTTTACATTTGGGTCTATGATCCTTCATCAAAAGTGGAAGGACTGTGTTTGGATTTTTTTCTTTTCTTGGCACATGGTTGTCGAGTTATCCCAAACAAGTTATTGAAAGACTGTATTTCTGCCACTACATTGCCCTGTTTCTTTGTCAGAAATCACTCTACTAGTCTTATGTAGATCTATTTCTGTGTTCTATGTTCTGTTCTGTTGATTTCATCACCTATTCTTTTCATCACCTATTCTTTTCATTACCTATTCTTTTGAGTGAGATTGCATTAAATGTATAGATCAAGTGGGGAAATACTAACATCTTTATGATACTGAGTGTTTCTCTTCATAAATGAATTATCTCTAGATTTAGTTCTTTGATGTTTATCTGAATTTTGTAAATTTTATCATGATATATATATATATATATATATATATATATATAAATACATACATATAAAATCTTTCTAGATTTGACTTTTTTTCTATAGCATAAAACTCTATCAATCTTAAATTTGCAAACAACCAAATAGGGATATTCAGGAGGTCTCCAAAAATTAGGATTAGAAATATCCCAAGGGATATAAGTGCATTCCAGTCACAATGGAGGTATAAGACTTAGGCATGGAATTTAATACAAAAAAAAAGGCCTTAATTTAAATTTTAATAACTTCTCTTATTTGCCACATGACCTTGCTCAAAATACTCAATAAATAAGTCTCCATTTCTTCATCTGTAGTACGGGAGTAGCACTGGCTCTCCCTGTTTGGTGCATAGCATTATACATTTTACTTTTGTTGTAAAAAAAAAAAGTGCATTTTATGAAGACAGGGTTGAAACATGTTGGTTTTGAATGAATTAATGAGGTCTAAGATAAAATGCTTGAGTCCAGGATGAAAGAAGTAGAGAGTAGAAAGAACAATAACACAAATATCTAACAAAACATTTAGATAAAAAAATCTGTATCCGTCTTCAAAGATTCTGGGCAGTAAGTGTTCAAAATCTGCATTGCCAATTTTAGAACAGTTGCAAGAACAATTGATTTTGAAGCAAAATGTGACATACAGTACCATGAACATTTTTAGTTGAGACAAACTATTTGAGAACTTGTGAATTTGGTTGTATTTTGAGAATATTGCTATGTCAGGAGCATCCCCCACACTTCTGGGTTCTCCTTGGGCTGGACAAAGAAATAAATTAACACTAGACAGATTAGTAGAACAAGAACAAAGTTGATTACTAGTATGAAGAATTTACATGGGTGAAAATGACCCTAGATCTGGCAATAGGCATTCTTTAAAGTTATGGCAAAAGCTTCTAATGAGTCCCATAAGACCTTAGTTCCACATAGAAAGGTAAAAAGCATTGAAAAAAAAATGCTCTGTCCATTTTGGGGAAAAGTTGTCTGAACATTTTGGGAGAGGTCAATTCTGCAGGGACATTACAATCCAAGCTCTACTAGTCCATTTGGTTTTTCAACTTTATTCACTATTGTATATTCAGCATACAGAACATATTATGCACTTAATGAATATTTATAGAATGAACTATAAATTGTTGGACAAGGTAATGAGACCAAATTATTTTCAGAAGCTGAAAATATTCATATTCTAATTTGAGTAAACTAAAACTTCAAATTCAGCATAGCATAGAGTGATACATTATCAAACTGGGAATCTTGACATGCTTTATCAATGCACTGATTGATTGATGGTCTATAATACATCTATCTACATCTGCATCTACTATAATTTACAAGTACAATAGTTTGAATGCGTCAAGTGAAAGTAAAAAGTGACTACTAAGACCTCTCCTATTCTTTCCCCCCTGTGCTTCTTTCAGGTCCTAATGCATTCCCTGCCTCTGGCTTTTGTTTCCCTCCACTATAAATAAAACAGACTCCTTGGCTCTAAGCTAATATCTGATTACTTCCTGTCTTTGAACAGCAATGATGGTATTGACTATAACCAAGGATAATGGCTTTCCTTGTGCTTTTTTTCCCTTTAATTTTCTTTATTAAGTTAAAAAAGAGGACATAGTTTTAGAATAAAAAAGTAGCATGATATCAAATACAAAAGATATTGCAAATCTTTCACAGAATAAGCAAACTGAACAGTCATATTTCTTGGAAATAATGTGACAGAAAATTAGGGTTTTGTGAAAGACACTAGATTAAAATGGGTTATTGCATGCATTTATTGTTTCTTTCTGAACAATAAATTTAAGATTTTAAATAAAACTGATATTTTAAAATTATAAACACTCATTGACTCTTATATAATAATTTGTAACTTCTGTATGTTATGCATATATTAGAGCCCTTCCCTATTTCAATAAAGATGAATAGTCTAATAGATTAAAATTATTCCTAGGGGCTGGGAGTGGGGGAAAGGAGAGGTATCATGTATTAAATACTGTAAGACCTTTTGTTGTAGCACTATAAAGGCAAGGTTTTCGTTAATATCTTCCCATAAGAAGTCATCAAATAATTGATGATACCTACCCACACATAGGCTGAAATTTTCTGAACTAAAAACTTCAGTTCTGCAAAACTGGGCCAGGTGTTTATACTTTCTGTTGTGCTTGTTAATGGCTTATCCATGTTACAGTTGGATCTGTTTCTGATGATCATGAAGCATTATCTGTCACTGACTGTCATGTATATATTTCCTGGGGGAAAATGTTCTTGAACATTAAGTATGATTTTAAGTCAGAGAAATTTCCAACGAAGTTAATTTGGAGAATTCTAAAACATCCATTTCCCCTTGCAAGTCTGAATTACTGGCTCTTCTTCATCCTGTCCAATCCCACACTGCCTCTTTTAATCACATCATGAAAAAGTCATTTTCTCTCCGAGAGGCTACTGTTTATCCTCCTATCCAACTTAGAAATTATTTACTTATACTAGAACATGATTGAAACCAATAATCAAGGATAAAAAAGACAAAAATCATGTAAAGAAAAAAAATGAGAAGTTGGTCTGCCAGCTACATGCAAAAGAATGAAACTGAACCACTAACAACATACAAAAATTAGTTCATCATGGTGAAAGACTCAGATATAAAACTATAAAATATATAGAAGATAATATAAGCAATACATTCTTTGCATCAAACTTGGAGTTATACTTGGGGATTTGACTCCAACTAGAAGAGTAACAAAAACAATAATGAACAAACAGGACTACATCCAACTAACAAGCTTCTGCCCAGCAAGAGAAACTTGCATCAAGACAAAAAGACATTCTATTGAATTGGAGAAGATATTTGTACATCATACAACCAACAGGGATGTGCAGGTTAAAATAACAACGAGATATCACCTCATATCGCTGATAATGGCTTTTACTCAAAAGACAAAAAGCATGTGATGGTGAGGATGTGAATAGAATGGAATCCTATAGACTGTTGTTGGGAATTTTAATTGGTTCCATCATTATAGAAAGCCATATGGTTAAAAATAGAATGCTATATGATTAAGTGATCTCACATCTGAGTATTTACCCAGAAATTACAAAATTGCTTATTTAATAAAAATATACACACCTATATTTGTTGCCCTATTTACAATAGTCAAGAACTGAAAACTACCTAAGTGCCAATAGACTGACAAATGAATAGAGATACAGTAACGTACACAATGGAATACTATTCAGCTATTTAAAAAAAGATGCAATTTTTCACTTGCAGCAACATGCATGGTGCTAGAGGGTACAATTCTTAGTGACAGACAGAAAAAGACAAAAACTATGATTTCACTTACATATGGTATATAGAAAAATCAAACAAATAAATTAAATAAGCAAAACTTTGGATTATAAGACCCATTAGTATTTATTAGAAGGGAAGGGAAAAGGAGGGTTGTTTAAGCAAGAAAAAATGGACAATGTATGGTGAGGATAGACTTGGTTTTACAGCAGTGAATTTCATATATTATATATACACATGTTGATTTTCAATGATGCACACAAGTTGATTCTTAATAATGAAACATATATTGGCCTTCCCGGTGGCGCAACAAGTTAAGTGCAGGACTATGAAGGTGTCCAGAGCCATTGCAGCACAAGTTCGATACCTGGCCAGGGAGCTTCCCACATGGTGCAACAGACCTCGCCTGCCTCACCCGCTGCTCCCCTCAGCAGTGTACTTCAGTTGATCTGCTTGTTCTGCTCCCCACACTGTCTCTGGTGAATCCTCTCACCCCCACACACCTCTGGCCTACACCCCAGCTTATATGCATAAATAAAGGGAAAAAATAATGAAACATATAATGCAATGTTTCAATAATAAATTACAATAAAAATAATAAAAGAGTTGTATCTTCCAGCAGTATTGAAATAGCTTTAGAATACCGGTAGGGGAAGACCTACCTACAGGTACTGCAGTCTCAATCCTATACATGGTCAACACATACCTTGGGCTCTCTTTGTTCAAAATTTGATGATATTTAAAATATTATCAGAAATTTCTACAATTATTTGACATATCTTCTCGTTACTCTCAGAAAAGGGAGCTGTATGTTGACCCTAGTTGTAATTACTCTATTCTCAACTGTATTTCACTGAGCAGAAATTTATAGATTACGAAATTTGATTATTATATCATACTTTATAGTCAACCTATATACATCCACAGAGCTTCATTATTTCCTCTGAATTTTATTATTATTATTCTGTTATTTATTTTTGTTTGACTTTAGTTGTTCTAACCCTAATTTTCACATGACAAAAGCATAGCTGACACTAACTTAAAATGCATTTGCTAATTTGCAAATTGAAAGATAAAACAACTGTGACCAGATTCATAGATTTGTTTCATCAGTGATTGTATTTCTACCTACCAGCTCTGCTTTGTGCTATCTTACTTTCTGGTTAGCTTCTCTCCTTGGGACAGGTTCCAGTAATTGCAAGCTTGCACATTCCTTACAGTTAAGGTGAGGCTATATCTTTCCAGATGGTTGCTAACTCTATTCATAAATCATTATTAATTATAGAATCTTTTGCCAACATGAGAGGCTACTGCTATTCTAGCAAGCTAATAACCCACTTCCAGGTATCAAAACCTATATAATTATAACTAATAAAAGATTAGTTATTTTTTATTATGTAACATTACTATCACAAGTTCAGCAGCTTAAAATAACATAAATTTTTCATCTCATACTTCCTATGACATGGGTATACAATCACAGCTTAACCGGATCCTCTCCAATTCTGCCATCAAGGTATCAGCAAGGGCTGAGTTCTCAGAAGTTCCAGAGGCCTGATTCCACACTCATGTGACTGTAAAGAGAACTCAGTTCCTTTCAGGCGGTAGGATTCAGGGTCTCATTTTTTTTTTTTTATGGCTGTCAACCAGCTATTGTCCTAATTTCTATACTATATTACTCTCTTCATATGGTTGCTTAAAACATGGCAGCGGACTTCTTCAAACACAGCATGGAAGAAACTGTCTTCTACTGAGATAGATATTATAATTGGTATAGAGTGTAAGCATCTAGGCACCTTTGACATATTCCATTTTTTAGAACCAAGGTATGGGCCCTGCTCACACCGAAGGGGAGAAAGTTATATAAGAACACGAATAGCAGAAGGAAGGGGCCATGGGGGAGCATCTTAGAGTGCACCTATCTGCCACAGTTTTTATATATTTATGGGTGATTTGTAGAAAAAAATATAGGTGAGATGACATCAAACTGAAAAGCTTCTGTACAGCAAAGGAAACAATCAATAAAATGAAAAGTTAATCTATAAAGTGGGATAAATATTTGTACACCATAGAGCCGAAAAAGGGTAAAATATCCAAATCATATAAGGAACACCTGCAACTTAATAGCAAAAGGACAAATAACCCAATTTAAAAAGTTGCAAATGAACTAAATTAGCATTTCTGCAAAGAAGATAACAAATGGCCAGTAGGCATACAAAAAACATCTCAACATGACTAATCATCAAGAAAATGCAAATCAAAATTACACAAAATGTTATCACACACTAGTTAGGATGGTTACTATAAAAAAAAGGAAGAAGAAGAAGCGAACAAGTTTTGGCAAGGATATGGGGAAAAAGGGAACACTGTTAATGAGAATGTAAATTGGTACTATCACCAAGGGAAATAATTTGGAGGTTCCTCAGAAAATTAAGAATAGAACAACCATATGATCCAGCTAATACCACTTCTGGGTATGTATTCAAAGGAACTGAAACCAGGTCTCAAAAAGATATTATCAAAGAACTCCCATATTTACTGCAGTATTATTCACAATAGCCAATACATAGAAGCAACTTAAATATCCATTGATGGATGAATGAATAAAGAAAATGTGGCATATCTGTATATACAAAGGAATACAAACATTTATGAGGAAGGAGACCAAAGGTATTAATAAAGGGACCAAAGTCTCAGTTATACAACTGCTAAGGACCTACCATACAGCAGAGTTTCTACAGCCAAAAATACCACTGTTACACAAAACTTTCTGAGAGGGTGGACTTTATGCTATGCTCTTAACAAAAAACAATAGTAGTAATCGTTATGAATAATAACAATGGATGAACAAGGCAATAGGAAACTTTTGGAGCTGATGGATATGCTTATGAAACACAATGGTCATGATTGTAAACACATCCAAACTCACCAAACTATAGACATTAAACAAATACAGTTTTTGTATGTCAATCATAACTTAAAATGTGATTAAAAAATAGTTGTTCTCCACAACATAAAGACAAAAATAGTCTTAAAAGGACATATGTGATATGTATATACGTGCATGCGTGTATATATAATTATACCTGAGAAACATGTATTCAGTTATTTTTCCTAAAAATATTATTTTCAAAAAAGCAATAAAAATAAATGCATGATTGCAGAGGTATTCAACTTAAAATGATATATCCTTCAAAGAAATATACTTATACTGAGTTATTATTTTATCCTATACTACAATTTACTTAAGCAATGAGGAACAGTGAAAAGTGTCATAGTTTGTTGACTTGTCCAAGCAGTAAATGCTACAGTCAGTATTTTATATCCTAGTGCTCTTAAACATGTCAAAATGAATTTTTCCTAAAGCCTGTGCATAAGACCAGGATAAACTAAATAAAAATAAATGTCAGGAGGACTATCTTTAATCACTTCTTTGCCTCTTTCCAAATGTATTAAGCTGATAAAATATTATGTTATCTTGGTTGCAATTTCCTAAATATTTATCTTTCTATATAATTTCCTGTGTTAAAAAGACTTTCTTTGCTACATTCTTCATGCAAACCCTGTGTAGGTATAGGGAGGCGGAGAAAAGGCAGGCCTGGTAGCATCCCACAGGAGTACCTCTCAGGTGTGTTTTAACTAAAAGGCTGAGCACCTTAAAGAATTGTTCAGCTTTTCCATTTGCTTGTCTTTAGTGAACTAATTGCAGTGTGTTCAATGCCTACCTTTACCCCCAACATTCTAACCAGAACAGAGATCTTCATGAGATTCATGGATTAGTTACTTTGAAGCACTTCCTCAGACACTATTACTTTCATTTTTTATTTTATTTTTTTTTAAAGATTTATTTATTCATACATACAAGCTGGGGTACAGGCCAGAGGCGTGGGGCGGCGAGAGGGTTCACCAGAGACAGAGTGGGGAGCAGAACAGGCAGATCAGTAATACACTGCTGAGGGGAGCAGCGGGCAAGGCAGGAGAGGTCTGCCGCACCATGTGGGACTCTCCCCAGCTGGGCGTCGAACTCGCATTGCTGCTGCCGACAGCTCTACAGCGCAGCGCTCAACCACTGCGCCACCAGGGAGGCCAACTTTCATTTTTTATTCAACCTGCTCGCTATTTTTTTTATTAAGCTTCATAAACGTAGTATCTGTTATACTGGTTAAGAATAGCATATGTGTGAGGTCATACCAATTTTTCTAATACATCAGCCTGTGAGCTATTATGAATATAACTTCACATATTTCAAATTATGCTTTGGAACACCACTGTGATCTGAAATTAAATTTTTAAGGATGTGCAAGGAAATAAAACACTTCCAGAGCGTGAAAATTTTAGTCTGGGTCATCTTCTTTTCTGCCTGAACTAATATTTATATCATATTAATACTCTAATATAAATACTTTAATTTAATTTAATTTCCTTAGCACATTGCTAACCTTCCCACACTATATTTTTTTAACCTGTTTATAAAGAGTCAGGGACAAAGACTTAGCACATTTAATTCGAGTTCCTAGAAAAGCATCAGGAGTGAAAACTGATGGTTGCACTAAATCATGAGTTGTGATGAGGAACAGAAGGTCAGGAGGGTAAATACCTGAAGAGGCCACCAGGAGCTGGAGCACACCTGTTGACAGGAGCAGAGGCCAAAACCAATCAAAGCTCACAAATCAAACAGGCCGAAGCAGAGGCCAAGGGGTAACCTCTGTTGGCTCTGAGCTAAGACTCACATCCAGATCCAATTCCAAGGCTCAGCTGCCATTTGCTTTCCACTGCACTGCCTGGTGTTCACAGCTGGCAAGGATTAGCATACCTTCCAACAGTTTTCATTTAAAAGCACAACATTTGGGCCTCCCTGGTGGTGCAACGGGTTAAGCACAGCACTGTGAAGCTATCCAGAGCCACTGCAGCACGAGTTAGATACCAGGCCAGGGAGATTCCCACGTGTCTGGGCAGACCTCTCCTGCCTCACCCACTGCTCCCCTCATCAGTGTACTACAATCCATCTTCCTGTTCTGCTCCCCACTAGATCTCTGGTGAACCCTTTCACCACCTGTAGGGTAAATGAAGGAGGCATCAGGCTTTTCCACCCTACTGCGTTGGACTTAATGATGGACACTGGCGGTCCAGCACGTGAGCCTCGTGCAGGCGTGCACGTGCATGAGTGGGCGAACCTGGGCCTGATGAGATGCTATATAAGGGTGGCGTCACAGACGCGAGGAGCTTGAGGCAGGAGAGGCAGCAGCAGCGTGGCAGCAGCAGAGAACAGAACTCAAGAGCAGAGGCGGAGAGTGGCAGAGGGTGGCGGAGAGCCTCGGAGTACAGGGAAGGACGGCACGACAACATCTAATAAAGAGTCTGCTTGAACTTATGATGAATCTACCCGGTCTGGGATGGCTGCAGAACACCACCCTACACCTCTGGCCTGCACCCCAGCTCTTGTACACATAAATAAATAAATATTAAAAAAAAAGCACAGCATTATTCCAAATGATGCGACGATAAAACATAAACTCTACGCTATGAAGGGTAATGCGGAAAGAATATACCAACAGTAGGAAAAAAAATCTAAGTTCAGTTAAATGACCAGTAGAAATTGTTGTCATTTGAAAAATAGGTATAGCCTTTTCAAACTTACTAACAATATAAACTAGGTTTCACAGTAGTTAACAGTTATGCCCGGCATGAACAAAGACAAATGACACATCACTTGGTTATCTCCTAGAAGAACATACTAAAATAAAAGTAAAAATAAAATAAAACAATTTCCATGATTTTGTTATCTACAACAAAATGAGAAGCTCAAGAACTTTACTTGGTGATTTGACTAAAATTAATTGACGAAATATTTGTAGGTTGTACTAGCACATCAGTATAATTTTCATTTCTATAAAATAGGACTATTGCTTTTATAAATAAATTCTAAAATTCAGTTCTCAAAATGGGCTAAAACTTAAGAGAAAATTCTCTTGGCCCTAACATTTCTAAAGGTCACCAAAAAATAAAGGTTCCTCTAAATACAAAATGTTCTCTTCACTAACAATTCTTATATCCCTCATTGTCTTACATATTCATAAAATTTGTTCAAAATTCTAAGAAATCAGCTTATATTAAGAACATACTATGTACTCAGCATTTTGCTGAGGGTAGCAGAAGTAAAGAGTAATGTCCGTATCTTTCTGGAACTTATATGCTATCAACTATGTGTGATGATTTAGGAAAATTTAGCGCTAAAATGATTAATTCTTGACTGAGGATTCAATGAAAGTGAGAACCATAAATATGTCAAAGGAAAGAGTTATTTTATAGGGGAAATGCAACTAATAAGTCCTCAAATATGATGAGGATTTCACTTAGGTGAAAAGGAGGAATGGGTACTTTCCCGGCAAGAGAAGCAGAAGGTAAAATAACATATAAAAATCATGAATGCATGAAATGGTGGTGAAAGGGACTCAGGGCTGCCAGGAGAGCCCAGCAGCAACAGCAGTGTTTCCCACCCACCCCCTGGAGAGTTCCATGTTACACTGATAAAGAGTGCTTTCATGCTAAAAGAGCAACACCTTAGAGAATCAAGTAGAAGGTTCTGATTAGATACAAGACCTACTCATCCTGCTCCCCATTCATTATGTCCCCTATCTCACTGTGATGCTTTCTGAGTTGTATCTTTCCCAAGAGATGAAAAAGGAATCCCAAAATAGTACAAATCTGCATCTGATCAGAAAAAAATTACAATTTAAAGATAGTCTATATTCCTTTATCCCAAAACAAAAATAATCTAAATCAATTTGATTCAATATTTAGCATATAGCACTATACATTAAAGAAAAATTTAGTATGATCTTTGCTTTGCAAATATAATAGTGTTGCATGAGCACAAGAATAAAATAAGGTCAATTAATTTTTATTACAAAGGAAGTTATGATATTATTTTGGTCAGTTTTTTACTTAGATGGATAGTCAATTTCAATATAAGATCAAGCCATTCTATAATGAGTCCTAAGAATAATTGGGAAAAAGCAGAAAATCAGGGGATAATAAGATCAGTGTGTGTTTTGGACCACATGTTCTTGCTCCTTCCTGGAGATGTGCCAGGAGGAATATAGACTACAGTTTGCAGAGTCAAAGTCATAACAATGGCTAATTCTTGCTATAAATATCTCAGAAAACATTTTACTTCCAGATAATCACACGCATATACAATGGAGCATATAAATTGAAATATGTTAATATGACAACATGAAAGACAACTGTATCCAAGATGCAAGAAAATGGTTAAGTAATACAGCAATGATTGGGTAAAGTATAAATTGACATTACATTTAATAATAAGAAGAAGAATATGGCATACTGTACATAGACAAGCTCTGGAATTCTTTTTCATCATCAAAGTACGTACACTTGAAAATCACATATTAGAAATAAGTAACATTACATGAGTAATTCCACCCCTAAAGAGCTGAACAACAGTATCTATAAAGGGGTATACCCCCAGTTATAAATCTGTACATATGCGTGGACATGATGTGATATGTGTACTGGGAAACACAACAATAAAAAAGGGGGCCTCCCTGGTGGCACAAGGGGTTAAGTCTCAGCACTATGAAGCTATCCTTAGCCACTGCAACATGAGTTCGATCCCTGGCCAGGGAGCTTCCCACAAGGCACAGCAGACTTCTCCTATCTCGCCCACTGCTCCCCTCAACAGTGTATTTCAGTCAATCTGCCTATTCTGCTCCCCACTCTGTCTCTGGTGAATTCTCTCATCATCTCCACAACTCTGGCCCATATCTTGTATGCATAAATAAGTAAATCTTTTTTAAAAAGATTTGAAAAGTGGTAACAGTAAAAAAAAAAAAAAAAAAAGTGAAAAGTTCCAAAGATGGCAGGTGAAAAACACTTCTCTTTTTTCTCAAAGAAAAAAAAAAACTTTATTTATGTAGGACATTCTGCACAGAAAATGAATTCAGTACTGACTTGATGACTGAAAGAATGACATTTACTAAAGCAATACTACCTTCTCCTTCCTAAAGATCACAGATGTTCCTTGGAGATATATACACAAATAAAATCAAAGATTAACTTGGACTTTAAAGATTGTTACATGGTCATTTTGTCTAGAGTAGTCACCAGATTTTGAAGAAAAATATTTTGTGTCTATAATTCAAAGCCTCAGACTTTGCTAGCTCTACAAAGATGCCCACACATTAAAAAAAAAAAAAAAAACACTTAATAAAATAAAAACACTTTTATCCACTTAATAAAATTGTGGACTATAAACATCTACATATATGTTTGACAATATCTCTTTAATGATTTTTAAGTTTTTTAAGGCTAAATTAATCTTTTCCAAGAACAATATGGACCATAATTTAAAAGGCATGAAATATGAGATTATCATTTTTAATTAACAACTGAGGTAAAACAACAACATGGTGTATATAATTTGAAGCCAGGCATACATTTGGTTTCTTTATGTTGGGTTTGATACATGTACTGACAGTTCTCCAGGAATTCATGACAGAAATCTAACCCAAATTATCTTAAGCAAAAAGCAAATGTATTAGTTCAAATAACAGAAAAGCTATTTGTAGGTCTCTGTAAGGTTGGCTGGATACAGAGAGCAAACTGGGTTTTCAGTATTTCCTATTTACTATTTCAGTATTTACTTGAGGCTCTTTTTAGACTTGTGGCCTCAATTTCAGGCAGTATCTTAGCTCCCTATGACATCCTTGCTACCTACACTTCTGAGCCTAAATTCTGTATGAAGACATTTTCACATACAGAAATTAATATACATATAATAACATGTTCATATCTACAAAAGAGTGTATTAAGTGAAAAAGAAAATAAGAGGTATAGCACAGTACAATAATTATCAATTAGAAACATACACATAGAAAACACAGTTTACAAGATTACAAATATGTATATACATACAAGCACACATATCCACCAATCATATATTAGAATATTAATGAAAAGAAGTAAGTGAAAGTGTATGGACAAAGAAAACTAAAATAAAATAAGGCCGGAGAAAGCTACACAGAGACATTCAATGATTCAGTTATATAATAAACTCAAGTTAAAGAATGGAGGGAAGGAGGAAGGAAGAATGGATTTAGAAAAAAAAAAAAACAGAAAAGGAAAGGAAAAGAAAAAAATGAAAAAACGGGAGAATAATTGAAATCTTTGTTTGGGACAACAGCACAACTAGTCACTCCCATCACCCCCAGTTCACACTCAACTTCAGGCCTCTCTCATTTAAATCCAGGCTACAAAAATAGAGGACGATCTCTAACAAAACTGAAACTTTAGAAGCTCGCATGAGCACCAATGTTCCAGAGTTGAGTTCTTCCCATTCATTAAACATTATTTCCAACAGCAAGAGGGTTGGTTCACAACACGCTTTCTCTAAAAGTGGAGGAAGTCCATCAGAACAGCCCACCCCCATGGGATTCTCCTTCAGAATCTTCACTCAAGATAGAGACTTTCAAGAGCTCATCAAGAAGTGCTAGAAAAGACACTTCTACAGCAAAAGAAACCCTCATTAGCAACCCACTCCTTTTGAAAATGTGACCTAAAACCAAACTTTACCAGATATATTAGGGGACCTAACCACATGAAAGAGAAATATCAAACTGACCTCTGAAAAGGAAAGATCATTAAGCATACTGGGAGAACTTTAAAACAACTCCAGGATGCGCAGAGTGATTATTGCAGAATCACATCCTTAAAGGACATTACAAAAAGAAAGGAAAATACAGAACAGAGGAGCTTTTCAAGATTTTTAAATGTTTTATTAAGAAAGATAAACCATAAAATACTGTCAAATAGCATCTAATAACACTGCTAGAAGAGCAAAAAACAAAGTATATCAGTTTCCCATTGCCGTATAACAAATTACACCAATGTATGGATTAAAACAATATCCATTTGTTATCTCATAGTTCCTGCAGATAAGAAGTCAGCAGTGGTTTTTTTTGACCAGGATACCTTAAGTTTGAAATCAAAGTTTCAGCTGGGGCTGCATTCTCATCTGAATTCAGGGTCTTCCAAACTCATTCAGATTTTCAGCAGAATTCAGTTCCTTTTGGCTGAAGGACTAATGTCCCAATTTTCATTTTGACTATTTCTTTCCTTACGTTCTATCCACATGGCTCTCTCAGAATAGGGAAGCTCACTTCTTCAAAATCAGTATCTCTCCCCTATCTAGTAGGAAGAAGTTCTAGAGACTGTAAATGTAATCACTAAAGGTGACTATCTTAGCATCTTTGCCAAGGTTATTAGATGACCTACTAAAGGAGTAATTATCTCATCAATCCACCTGTTCCACTCACACTCAAGAGGAAGGATTTATACAACACATGTAAGAGGGTCAAAATCTTGGCAGCCATCTTGGTATTCTGCCTACCACATACTGGTAAAGATGTAATAATAGACAGAGGGAGGACTGATGCAAGATATCTAATAATACACCAACAGAAATTCCACGGGTAGGGGAAGAATGGAAATTAGGGAAAGAAAATATTTTAAAAGAATAAATAATAAGTAAGATTCTGAGAAGTAAAGGACACAAGCTTTCAGAATGAGAAAGTTTACCGAAATCGTGAGCAAAGAAAACAAAAGATCCATCTCTAGAGATGCCATGCCATCAAGAATAAAAAGAAGGTAAGAGTCAAAAAAGACTCAAACAAGTCAGTTAATTAGCATCTGACTCTATAGCACAGTTGTTGAAAAACAAGGAAATAATGTTTTCAATGTTCTTTTCAATCTTGAATTTTGTAACTTCAGATATCAATCATCAAAAAGACAGAATGACAATTTCTGACATGCTCAAAAATTATTTATGTATAATATTTTAGAGAAATGCTTGACAGTTTACTACTAAAAATGAGGGGATAAAGCAAAAGAGTGAAAGGCAAATTGTTCAGGAATAACAGAAGTACAAGGAAAAATAGTAACAAGAAAAAACAATTAATGATATGATTTCAACTAAATTAAGGCATGATTTTAAGTAATTAGTGGAATATTTAAAGAGAATAATTTGACACCAATAGTGAAGATTTTCCATCAAATGGCACTAACCTTAGGGAAAACCAAATGCAATCTTCATAACTACCTGACTCTACAGCCATGTTTTCATAGTCATCCTGTGCTGATTATAGAGATTTAAGTAGTTTGGTCAACTATGGACAACATCCTTGGGACCTGCCTGTAGTTTCTTTATATGAGCTAAATATTAGCAACCAAAACATAGTAAAAGTGTGACTTACTGACAGAAAATGGGTGCAGGGTATGGGGAGGGAAGCAGTAAGAAACGTAGAGAAAGACTAAGATAATATTTTCATTTGACAAGTGGAAACTTAAGAGATACCATCAAAAATTAATCAATCAGGTGATAGAAATGTATATTGTTTAAATGTATCCATTAGTACCAAAAATACCAAAAGTAAATATTAAGATTCCAGAGGATAGAGTTGGCATTAAAAAAAGGACTCATCTTTCATATCACCAAGTCAATAAATATCATCTAAATTTTATTCAGGAAATAGGAAAGTAAGTTTAATCTCTAGATTTTTGTAGGACAAAACAAAGCAAATGAAAAGGAGTTTATCTTTGGAGAACAGCATTTTGGGTTTGGAAGGGAAGGAAGGAAAGCAGAGGCATTTCATCATGCACAAAGTATTTGGCAATATTTGATTGTTGTAATACACTGGATTTAAATGTGCTTACTTTCATCTTAGTGAAGAAGTTTCACATTTGATTCAAGTCAATCACATATAATTACAGTATAATGTATTACTATAATATCACAATAAGTAAACAATTGACAACTAAAAGGCAGGAGTTACAAACCACTTAAATGGCATTAAGGATCCAGAATTTTCCTTGCAACATCAATTTGTTGGGAGGGTACTGCTGGTCCTCCAGGAAGAGCCTTTCATGCCAAAATCTGGGAATATATGCAAAGTATCTCAGATCGTCTTAATTCAACTCCTATCGTTACATTGCTTTCAGAGGTGTGTTATCAGAGGTACCTGTTTAGTGTTTTTTTTTTTTTTTGGACTTGGCCTCTCAGAACAATTAGCCTTTTATCCTTGCCTTGAATGTCTGTTTATCAATGCCCTTGTACACAAGTGGTCGCTTTCGTTTTATGTCACTCTATTTCAATTACCCCAGTTCCTGGGTAGTTAGGCTCATTATAACATCAACACATTTAACAATTGTGTTATCATATATATGCATTAGTTTGTTTAAAATATAATAGCCAAAATTTATTTTTGGAACAATATTGTCCTTGTTAAGAAAATATCACTGGAAAAAAAATGTCATTTAGATTTGTTCTAAAATTTCGTGAGCAAATCAGACAACAGAGTGGCCGGTTAGACTCATTTTTTTCATTATTTCATAATATTGCAAAGTATTAAAAAATTTCAGGGTTCTTAGGTTCTTGAGTCGTTATTTGGTCATATCATAAAATTAAAATATCATTTGTCACAGTCTATCAAAATTTGAAAGATTAGATTTTGTTGACACTATATGATATAACTTCTAGAAACAAGCCAGGCAGTCTTGCTTCCAGTGCAGCTTTTCAGTACCTTGGCAACACCCTCTCTTCTGCCCTAAAAGAAGACAGATTGGACTGAGCAAGTTTACTTATTTAAAGTTTGGCAAGAACAAAGGCAAGGAATTTAACCTAATTTCTACTTTATATTTTTCTGAATAGAAGGTATGTATTACCACGGAATGGAGTTGGACACTGCCATCTTTCCCATGGAGTCTAGTAGAGATTTATGTTTTCCTTCAAAGGGCATACAATCAAAGGAAACCAGAAATCCTCACTAAGTGTGACTCACAGCTGAGAAAGGAGTATTGGGAGCTCTGATTCTTTTCAATTCAGGAGCAGGAAAAGCACTGGATAAATTATATCAATCAATTCACATTGTGATGATGTTGATCATAAATTAAAATTAGTTATGATAGGAAAACAAAGATAACTGATGCTTCTATCAACAAATATAATATCCCCATTTAAAAACACACATGTACACATACTCAAACCCAAGACTGATTGGGTGTCTTTTAGAGCACTATTTTCCAAATTTTAAGTTGAGCACCAATAATCTGAGGTTCTATGATGGAAATGAGATTGTTTTGCTAACAAGTTCACAGTGATGTCTAAGCTACTGGTCTGTGAATTATATTTTGCATAGGAAGGAGAGCTTCCAAATCTGTGTTTTACTCAAGAACACATAAACTGAAATTTTAATCTGACAAGCAAAATGCAGCATTCATGACAACAGCCAAAATATAGAATCAGTGCTAGTATCCGATAGATGAATGGATAAAGAAAATCTGACATGTACATATACAATGAAATACTATTCAGCCTTTAAAAAGGTGATCTTACCATTTGAGACAATGTGGGAGAATCTGTAGAATGTGATGTGAAAGGAAATAATCCAATCACAGAAGAACAAATACTGCATGATTTTACTTATGCGAGTTATCAGAAGTAGTGAAATTTATAGAAGCAGAAAGCAGAATTTTGATTGTTGGAGGTTAGGGGGAGAGGGAAATGGGGAGCTGTTCTCATTCAGTGGATATAAAGTTTCAGCCATGCAAGACAAAAAAGTTCTAGAGATATGCCTTCAGATCTCTACAACACAGTATTGTTGAGACCCATGAAAGAGTTTTCTTTATGTTCCTCTTGTGAAAACAGTATTACAAAATCACTTCCTATCTCCTCTGCTTTATCTTCCCTCTTTTATAGAGAATGTATAGTTAGCAGTACAGTACTGCGCTCTTCAAAATTTAAGAGAACAGATCTCATGTTAAGTATTCCTACTAGCAAAGTATCCCTACAAGCAAAACACAAAACAAGACAAAAGAAAAAATGTTCAACAAAAAGACACAAGTAAACTTTGGGAAGTGTTGACTGTTTATGACCTTAATCATCAAGATGGTGTCACAGACATTTGTACATGCCCAAACTCATCAAATTGTATACACTATATATGTGCAATTGTTTGCATATCAATTATACCTCAACAAAAATGTTTTTTTAAGCAGCTTGAAGATTAGATTAATAATAGAAGCTGAAAGACTAACATCTAGAGAAAGATAAAGGAGAATAAAATGACCACAGTTTCTTGTTGCAGCATCAGGATATCTTCTTAAATGCTGAAAATGTATTAATTATAGGGAGTCTAAAAGATCACAATGAAATGATTTAATGTTTATTAAAATCCAAAGAAGGGTCTTTATTCTTGAAGCATATCTATTTTCTTCCTACGCATTTCCTTAGATTGTGTTGTTACAATAAAGTAAAAAGTGGGTGATTTAGAATTCTTTAAGTCAGTTCTAAATGTTACGGGTTACTGATCACTGTAGCAAAGGTTAATCTATAAAACCAAATATTATAATACAGATAAAGGAGGGGAGAAAGGAGGTCTTGCAATTAAATCCTGGAAAAGTAACTTTTATTTACTTCCAAAGGAATACACCCTAGAATGAAATTACAAATCACTGAAAAATGATGAAAAATTTTGACATTCTCCCATTGAATAAAAATACAGCTGAAAGGTCAAGTATATTTAAAATAATGCTCACTACTTAAATTGGATTATTTCAATTTGAGACATAATGCCAATTATGAACCTCTTTTCCAGGCAATGGCTGGCTTTTTATTCTGAAAAATTGTATTTTTTAACACCACACCAACAGCTATAGATTAAAAAAAAAATTAACAACTAAAATATATGCATCCCTTTTCATATTCATTTATAAAAATCTTTCATTCACAACTAAAGAAAGAATATTATCTTAATGAACCAAAATAGAAGCACATTCCTAGGACTCAGTCAATTTCCAAAATGTAGCCTAAACCTTAACAAATTTTAAATAGAGTTTAACCTTTCAAATCAAAAGAAATGTCAAGCTGCTTAACATATTTCTACGTGGTTTAAAATAGTTAAATTAGCCAAAAGATTGCTTTTGTTTCCAGAAAATAATATTGAACTAAGAAACTTCTAGACTTTAGATTATTTAAAAGATTGTCCAATATGTGACTGCTATGCGCTCACAAAAATTCAATTTTTATTTGCCAAGTTAAATCTTCCAGCAAATTGTTGGTAGTGTGATGTTGGATACTCATATCACAATAATCCTGCCCAAATAGTCATGTTTGATTACTTCTTGTTCTGTGCTGAGAGGGAAGAGTTCAATAAATTCTCACTACTACTTTCAAACCAGTCAGTAGTCACTGTAAACATAAAAGAATAAGACAAAATGAGGACCAGCACGAGCACACCTTTGTCTTAAATGCTAGATTCTGAGAGAAGTGTAAAAAATGAACAAGAAGGAAAAGACAAAACACAAATTTTGGGGAGACCATAGACTAGGGACATATCAGTAAGGCTACTTTACTTCCTGTGAATTTAGCCAAGAATATTCATTTTACAATTAATGTGAGAGTAAAAAAGCATCAGTCAGTTCATTTCAGTCTATCTCCCGGACGTGTAGAGCTCCCAGGATGATAAGATTTATCCACTGTAAAAAATGAACCTGTACGTACAAGGCATCATAACAAATAATTGATTTATTTTAAATGCCTTTTCTGTTATGTTGCCATTTCAGTAATGATATAGGCTTAGCTGCTGTAAATAAGACACAAACTTTTTTTTTTAAAGATGAAAGTGTAATTCTCTCACGTGTGAAATCAGAGCTGATCATACGGGGTGACTGCTCCCCAAGGCCATGTGGAGCTAAAGGACTTCCATCTTACTGCTCTGACACCCCAAGATCTTTGCCCTCACCCATATAGGGCAAGAGGGCAATTTCACATTCCAGTCATCAAAAAAGAAGAAAGGGAAAGAGCAGAAGACATCCTTGCATTCTAAAGATAGGATTAGGACAGTGAACCCACGGTGTCTATTTGCTTTCCATTGATCAGAATTTCAGTCACATGGTTACACTAGCTGTAAGGAAATTTGGAAAACGTAGCCATTAACTTTGAGCCACAGATCAAGATCATTCTATTTGTTCAGATGGGAGAACTAGATTTTGGGGGACAATTAGCTTCTTCAACCACTGTTACTTCAGGATATCACAGCATTGCACATGCTAGCTTTTTCCACTGTCACATCAAGTAATTAATGCCTCACTCGTGTCCTTTATGGTAAGGTCTAAATGAAATAATATTCATGAAGTGTTACACGAATTGTAAAGCAATGTGTACGTGTAAGATGTAAATTATACTTTATATTTTACTAACTGAATAGGTAAAAATAAAAGAGGGAAGATGAGCAGAGGAGATAGGAAATGACTTGGTGATATTGTTTTCACAAGAGGAACATAAAAATCTTTTTTAGATACAGTTTGAAGTTCATGCTCGTTATCTGTGATGGGATGGACTCAAAATGAGTTTAGAATGTGAATGTTATTGCAGTAATTTGAAATGACACCTATTTGCATCAAAATATTCCAGGTGACATTCCAGTCCATGATTCTTTCCACAGGAAATGTTGGCACATAAATGCCGATGAATCCAACACTGTGCCAGGAACTGTGCTCAGCTCTAGAGATGAATATGAATATTAGTCAAGTAAGAAAGAAATGCAGGTTTATACAGGAAAAACTTTAAAGTAGTGTCATAACTAAAATACAGATATTTTTTAAAGTATTGTGGAAGAAGCCTACAAGGAAAAAAAAAATTACAACAGCAAGCACTGCATTCTGATTAAGCCGAGAGTGCCCATATAACAATAACATGCTTCTCTAAAGTTAGAATACTGATGGGAAATTCATTGCAATTGTGAGAAATAACAGGTATTACTCAAAATATCTCCCGCTCTGCTAACATCCCTGAAATCTAAATTCAAAACCTGAACAGAAATATAAAAGCTCCTCAGATAAACTACCTAATTAAAAATGTCACAAATAATTAAAAAGGACTAGTTAATTCACTTTCAATGAAAATATTTAAGATGAGCAAACCTATGCATGTTAACTTATTATTTAATTACTTGTTATACTGATTTACTCACATACAATAAAAATACAGGTCTCTCTTTAGTTTCTATCTTTAATAAACTCAATTATTTGAATAAAGTGAATATATATGGAATAAGAGACTCAATAATATTGACTGTTTTTCTTTAAATAAATTTGTATTTTTGAAAATAAAACAAAGCAAAGATATCCATTAAAATATAACATTATTTCCAGTGTGAGAAATTTGGAAGCATTATTTTTAAAGGATTTATAACTACCTCCCTATATGTTTTCCTAGATGGATGTTTAAGGCAGAGTGATAAAATGGTAATATTGTTAGACACTAAATATTCTGCCACTGCTGGGTCTGTTATTATATTTCATGTCATTATTAAGTCAAAAAACATCTAAGATGTAATTTTGTTTGGGATATCTTACTAGCTAGACAGTAAAATCAGTAAAATTAGAACTCTGCAACCAACTAAAAAGTCACATTGAGGTGTTGGTTTATAGTTTGATGGATGTCTTAGCATAAATATTTGCATATTCAGGTTAATTTTCTTTGACAATTGTGTATACAATCTGAATAAATGTAAACTTTCTTATTTATGTGATACTAACTTTAAAATATTTTCTGAAATTATACATTTTTAAAAATATATATTTTTCCATACATTTTGTATTCTATAGGAACTAATTTGTTTTTTTAGTTACTTCTTTACAATTAGAATCTATAGGTATTTCACTACTTAAAGAAACTTGGATTTTTTTAAGTTATTTGATGTGATTGCAGTGTAGCCTAAGCTTATATTAGTTAATATTATCCTAGTGTGGCCTAAACTTATAAAAATACAAGAATAAAAAAATAGAGTTCTGCTATTGTTTGGGATATGAATTTTTGTCATATTGAAAGGTCTCAAGATCAAGTTATCTCTCAACCTGCTGAAATCTCTAAAATTCCAGCTTAAAGGACCCATTTGTTTTTTATTATACTATATACAGATATCCTAGGCTCTGTTTTTTTTTTTTTGAGATTTATTTATTTATACATACAAGAACTGGGGTGTAGGCCAGAGGTGTGGGGTGGTGGTGAGAGGATTCACCAGAGACAGAGTGGGGAGCAGAACAGGCAGACTGACTGAAATAATACTACTGAGGGGAAGTAGCAGGGGAGACAGGAGAGGTCTGCTACACCATGTGGGAATCTCCCTGGCTGGGGATCAAACTTGTTCTGCAGTGGCTGCAGATTGCTGCATAAACTGAAACTTAATCCCTTGAGCCACCAGGGAGGCCCTCTTTGGCTCCTTTCCATCAGTGCCACATTTAAGCTAACAATCATCATGAACACATTAACACAGGACAGATGACTTGACATCCGCCACCTGAGGGCTGGGAAGAAAGAAACTCAGCACAAGCTACTGTGATGATGGAGAGAGTGGGCACACATGTCCTGCCTGTGGACCTTAGTGGGAAGATACACAGGAAGGGTGTTAGTGGGTGCCTCTGGACTTTCTGAAACAAGAACAAGCACAGGGCATGTCAAGTGACAAGTTGGTGGAGGCAAGGAGACTTAATGAAGATAGAGAAAGCATTATAAAAATTGGTTAGAACATGCAGAAGGAAAGTTGGGCCGATTTCACAATTTTGTCAAAGACCTGGATCTCAGATACCTTCAGAGAGATGAAACATTTTAGAAAATGAGTATTTACAATACCCAAGTTATGGACATAACCTAAGTGCCCAATAACAGGTGAAAGGATTAAGAAGATGTGCTACACACATGGTGGAACGTTACTCACTTTCCACTATATGGATGGAACTAGAGATCATGAAATAAAACAGAGGAAGAATGACACATATCAGATGATTTCAATCATATGTGGAATATAGAGAAACAAAACAAAAAAAACTGACAAAACTGAACCGAAATAGGGCTGTCGGAGGCCGGCTCCGACCAAGGTTGGGTTCCCGGGGGTGGTGGGGAAAGCGTCGGCGGTGGCAGCGGGTTCCGTGGGGAAAAGGGGGTGGGGAGCGAGAGACAGCACACACCAGAGAGTGTGATCAGGCCGTTCCACTTTATTATTGGAGAACAGGGTTTTTATTTTTTTTTTTTATTTATACATACAAGCTGGGGTACAGGCCAGAGGCGTGGGGCGGCGAGAGGGTTCACCAGAGACAGAGTGGGGAGCAGAACAGGCAGATCAGAAATACACTGCTGAGGGGAGCAGCGGGCGAGGCAGGAGAGGTCTGCCCCACCATGTGGGATTCTCCCCGGCCGGGCGTCGAACTCGCGTCGCTGCTGCCGACAGCTCCACAGCGCAGCGCTTAACCGCTGTGCCACCGGGGAGGCCCAGAACAGGGTTTTTAAAAGCATAAGAAGAATTAACTACTGACAATGGCAGGGTGATTACAGATATTCAGATACATAATCAATTACATACTTTGAGGGGAATCAAGGAACTTTGGAAAAATGTCTCTTATCTGATGTAAATTCCAGCAAGGTACAGGACATAATCTTCAACCTTTGTCCTAGGCCTAGGGTGGAGGCTGCTGTCTCCATACCTAT